>BGPR01038114.1:0-14854 GCA_013235015.1 Araneus ventricosus | reverse complement strand
GTAGTAATCACTATTTTGAGGAACCTTGCCAACTCCCAAAATCAGTCATTCGCTCACTATTGGTGGCACTTTCACTCGGGGACAGTTTAACCTCATATTGGTATAAAACTGCGTGGTACTTGCCGGCTACAGGTAGTTTGCTTCAAATTGGTGGTGACACTCGAAAGTAAGAGAAAATGAATATTTCGATGAAATTAGAAACCGTAATTGTACTCATGTTGATTCAGACGGCGACTGAGAGGAGACTGTGAGGAAGTCAGGGGCGTAGGATGGAGTACCGCTGCCTACACCAGGCTTCCCACTTCTACCACGTGGTAATCTCCTGATTTGAACAATAGGGTCTCTAATTGTTTGATGGCATAAAAAACCACAAAAACTACGGAGGGCGTGCGAATTTAGAATTAAAATATTAAAAATAACGACCTCCCTAATACGGGGTGTCCAACAAGACCTCCCTGATGATTTTAGAACTCAGCAACGGAGATCGATAGAAGGTGGTGAATGATGCTGAGAGCAGTAAATATCATGCATAATCAAAATTAGTTTCAAAATTGATACAAATTTTGCAGAATAGTGTACTGTACGTTGTCCTTATTGAGTCCAGAGAAGAAAGCTGTAAACTGTTCTAATACCCAAAACACGAAAAATGCACACATTTAGATCATTGTGATATTGGTTGCAACGATTTGAAATGACAGTTTGTACCTTCTTATCATTATGCTCTCAGACTCAATCTGAAAATTAACTCCACATTAGTTACTCTATTAAAACATTAAACACAGGGTTTGTTTTTGTATTTTTTGTTTTCTTCCTGACAAATTAATCTTCATGTAAAATGGGATAACTGGTTTATATTAATGGGCAATATCAAAAGAATATTTTTTTTTTTATTTTAAATGCTGTTTCCGTCCAAACTCATGGAGAACGTGAGTGGAATACGTATTCCAGTGTCCGTCGAATCAGAAAGTGCACTTGTTCACGATCACCAACATTTGTGTGATCACACACAGAACTATATACGTAGTTTAAAACCGAGAGATGTGCGTAGTAAAGTACGCATTGGCGCTCACAAGTGGCCAAACCATTTATCGCCAAAAATGATTTTCAGTTCAAAGGCATAAATGCAATAAATTTAAACAGCTTCCACTTTTTCCGTTCTTCCCTAGAAATTTACATTTATAATAGCAAAATCTGGTGAATAATCAATAAGCCAATTTCAAAGTAAGAATAGTATGGTCACATTTTATGTATGGAAGGAATCACTTGTAAGGTATTTGATTTATTCAACATAGAAATAAATAGAAATATATTCATCAAAATTTCTGAAATTCATTAAAATTTTATACATGAGAAAACAGATTTCAATAATCTTCATTATATATAGTGGTATCAGAAAAAAGAGATATGAAGATTTATTTTTCAAAATCTGAATGAAATATACGGAACAACGAAAGGGTAAAGGTTCACTTTATAAGACATAGCTTAAGTTTTTTTGTTTCTCAAATTGAGAACTAATAATAATGGTTTTAACGTTTCTTGAAGTTCAAATCTGATTATTTTTCTTTGATATACTTTCTATATACAAAGTTAAGGCGATTATATATATTAAATTTAACTAATTTTCTAGTTTAACCTTGGATTCAGTGTGCACAGAGTTAATCACAACTGATTTAAATACAAAGAAATTAAATGACCTTTTTAACATTTATCTTTGGAAAAAATACAAAGGAACTTCAATAATCTGTATAAATATACTTGGAATTTTTCCAATTAAAAGGTACTCTGTCATAAATGAAAGTAGAAATCAAGGGAAAAATCTTGGACGGAAAAATTTATTATAGCATTTCAATTTTATAGATGTGAGAATAAGATTGCAATGATTTCTTTGATCTCATTAACAATATAAGTTCTTTATAATTTCGATATTTTGTAATTTGATAAATTTTTTCTGAAAAAGACAGTAATAAAAATATTTCATCTAATAAAACCAATAATGTAAAATCACATTTAACGTACTAATTTCTATACTTTTTTTAAGATACTTGTCTGTAAGTTCAATTTTTAGACAGTTCAAAAAAGCAAGAGCGGAAATGAATAAAGCTGCAAAATCATTTGAATTTTTAAAACCTATAATACAAAAAGTGATGTAATTATGTATTACCTAGGAATTTTCCATCTGTCAAACTTTGTTGCTTTGAAAATAAAGTTGTGAATACTAAGAAATAAAACCATAAAAATTCATTAAAGGGACAGTGTTTCATTATGAAGAAGCTGTTCGTTAATAATCTCTAATTAACTTTCGGTCGGGTGCAACTCATGTGTGAGATTAAACTTAAATTTTGTAGGCCAGGAAAGCAGCAAACTAATTCTTCTTATAAAAACTATTTGCGTTTTATTGCTGTATTTCTTACGATTTCAGTGTAAAATTTGATCATTGGATCTGAGAGACCAAAACACCCTTTAAAACACTTATATCACTCCTGAACTCACACTGAACATATATTCAGTAAGGATGAAAGGAAAAGAGTACAATTGTTACATGTAACATTTCTTGATAAGTGAAAGTTGTGCAATTTATCATCAACTCTAGATTTGTGGCAATTGTCAAAAATCCATTCCAGGTTTTCTATGTTTCATCATTCTGCATGCCCAAATATAGCTTTGTTTTTCGTTCTTTTTTTGTACCTTTGTATCAGCAAATACATATACTGTTTACCATTTGCATTTGTGTTCTTAACAGACTACTAGGGGACGTTTGCTTTCCACCAAGGTTCCTTTACCTTCCATTAATTTTCATTAAGAGTCTGCAATACTTCCATTTTTAAACAATATATTTGAAAATAACAGTCAATATATATCATTGGATGTGAGCTACCAGGACATAAGTAGCTCAATTGAGAAAAAATTTTAAAAATTTACGGAATAAAAATACATACGTAATCGGGCGCAAGCTCTCTCAGATTAACACTCTCATGCATACCTAAGAGTACTGGAGAAAAGAGCGATACCCTTGATATTGACTTCACTAGATGCCCAGCCCTTTCTCAATTCGAGGTTAACAATTGATTATAAACGCTACGAAAAATATCTAATGTAACACAACAAAAATAAAACGTGCTGTCACTAAAGAATGTCAAAACCATATAATATATACGCATCAGTGATATTAGTAAAATCTAAACATTTCAATTTATGAAAAAACTTAATACCTTTGTATTGGTAATTAATTAACCATATGGTTAATAATTACTAGCCATAGCGGTTAATAATTCTAATGTCTAACTTATATTATTGATGGTAGTAACCATATGTTGTAATTACCTATTAATAACCTATTTTATTTTTATGGTTTCAATAAATTAGTTTTTTTACTCTTGATATAAATACTAATTGAATTCACTTCAGAATGAATATGACTTCAACGACATTTCATCTATTTTTTATCTCATATTTTGGGAAAAATATTTGTGGCTGCCTTGAATTTTGTACGTGAACTTTAATGTCGTTGTTCTGTATATATTTGTTTGAATTGATGTCGTAAATGTTATCAATGGTTTTATTTCTTTCTTTTGTATGTTACTAGTTTTGAATCAGATGGTACCCCGACCCTACAACGGTACGCAAATGATGAGGAAAAAAAGTTCATGATGTGATATATCAGAAAAAACATATGTTTATTTTTTTTATGCATGTAATAAATATTCACATATGTCATCTGGCTTCATTTTTGTGTAGATAACTCTCTATATAAGTCGGCTGTTTTGCTAACACTTGGTCAGAAGAATTCAGCTTTACAATGTAGAGGCAATTTTACTCTCTTTTTTTGATGCTCGCTAATCATTATGGAATGAATTACTGTATCTCCTTTTCTTGTGACATATTAATTTACTGTATAATCCGCAAAAAAATATTATATAACAGAGCTTTGCTTTCCTGGAAAATCGTCAGTGAAGGTAAAAGAAAAATGGGCTAAGACTCTTTCATGCTGTTAGTTCCTGAGTGCCAGTTCAGGACAGAAATTTGTTGGGGCTTTTAAAAGTAAGAATATTGAGTTTAATATCCTTAATGCTGAATTTTGATAAAATTAATTTATTTGGGTGTAAGCACTATTTTGCCACATTTGAAAGCTTTTTTTTTGTTGCATCTCTCAAGTGATCAGCTTGGAATTTAAACCCTCAAATCATGTTGTTTGTCCCTCTCAAGAAAATGCACTGGGAGCTTACAGCAGCGGCCTGAATCTGACTTTGAGTATTTTGTTTGGACCTGAATCGAACTCGAATTTGTTTGTTTGGACGGTATCGAGCTCATTGTTTTTTGTCTGCTTGCTTTGGCGTCGCCAGATACAGACTCCAGAGCTGTTTGTCTGGACTTTGGCTATTGACCACCGAGAGATCACGAACTCAGGTAAAATGCAGGCGTTGTGTCTGAATGTCTCAGCTTCAAATGGTTTGTCTGGTACAGCTGTGTCTGAATCTGAAACTCCCATTGTTTGTCTGGACACATTGTGTGGAATCTCCAACTAGGAAGGTTTCGGATTTTGCTTCTGTCTGAATCTGAACTCAGGTTGTCTGGACACAGTTGTGTTAGTCTGAACTCAGTACCGTCTGAACACGGTGCGCATGTCTGAATCTGAACTCGAATGGTTTGTCTGGATGGCTGTGTGTGAATGGTGTTCGTCTGAACACTGCTGTGTTTGAATCTGAACTCAATTGTTTGACAGACACAGCGTATCTGAACTCAGAATTGTTTTGTTTGGTTGCAACTATGTGCGAATCTGAACTCATTGATGTCGTTTGCTGTGAATCGGGCAAAGGTGTTTGTCTGGTGTGATGTAACCAACTTGCAGTGTTCAGAATTTCTCTGATTTTTCAAAACTATCTCTTCCGATGTTGCTCAATAGATTATGTGTCTGTATCCAGGCTGAGTTTTGACCAAGTTTTGTGCAACATCAAAACAAGGCTTTAGACTTTGGAAAAATATTTTTATAGTGGCATTCATTTGGATTTCCGTCCAACATGTTTTTTGCGTGAATTAGCATTCGAAGAATTTGTACCTACGGTTAGTGGTTTCGCGAAGTTGGTTGTTTTGATATTCCCATGTCCGAGGAGAAGTTGCACGATGGAATATACCAGCTGAAACTTGGTAGGGTAGTGATTGATCTATTGACTCTCTTGAAATGGTTCATTGTGTAGAAAACATTATGAAGATTTACTCTTATTGGCGCAATTTTAAAAAATGGAGGACAGAAACGCAGAGAGAAACAGAACATAAGTTTTCATCAGATTTAAATAATTTATTTGACAGTTATGACACTAGAACTTTGGAAATTATAAAAATTTAAGACTTTAAGAGAGAACATTTTTATTCAGCCAGAGCTAGCCCGGGCGGAGGAAATGTCTTTATGGGAATCGAAATGAATCTTGCAAAGCGTAAAGAAAAGGGAGAGAACAACAAAACACATTGACTAAGGCTCTGCAATTTTGGCTACCGTTGGCGATGATTGATCGGACGCTTGGCTCAACTCCTTGCTAGTGTAGGAATGATTTTTGTAAACGAGTCAGTTTGAGTGGCGACCTCGAGAAGCGAGGTGAGATGTTTAGACCTAGTTGTGGTCGTTAATTTTGAAATAGCTCTGGCTTCAAAGTGCAACGTACCGCACTGTATCTTTTATGTGCGTTGTCTGTCTTATATGTGCTTAATTCCAAATAGAATTATTTTTCTAAAATCTGGTGTCTTCATTTCAGAAAGACAGCAACACGCTCTCTTTCGAGAACTAGAGCTTAGCGTTCACAGGTTTGATAAAGTAAAAGCGGTTGGAAATTTGAAAATTTTCTTATAAAAATGTTTAAAAACGCGAAGAAAGAAGACATTGTAACTGTCTTAGCCGAACTCGGTGAAATGGTAAATATCGACATGAAGATGGGAGATCTGAAATAGAAACTGCTGACCAGTAAGGAATATTTGGAAGATACACAGTTCATTGAAGACTTTTTGATCTCTACTAGGGAAAATCGAAAGATAGAAGAAGAAAATCGTGAGCAAGAAGAAGAAAATCGTGAGCAAGAAGAAGAAAATCGTAAGCAAGAAGAAAAGATTCGAGGAGAAGAATTCAGGCGCCGTATAGAACGAGAGCTCGAATTGAAATTGGCTAGAATTCGAGCGACTCGAAATGACGAAAACAGAAGTCCGCTACCTAGTGTAACCAGCAACAGGGATGACGATGTTTCTCTGGATAAGCTCATTAAGGGAGTGGAAATTTTGACGATCCCAGTACCAAGGAAAACAGAATCTTGGAATTTATTTTTCGACTCGTTGGAACGAACTTACAAGCACAAAAAAGTCCCTCAAGAATTCGAGGCAGAAATATTATTGAAACTTCTTGGAGATAAAGCGTTAAATGTCCTTGTTTACATTAAAGAAGAAGATTTAAAGGACAATGCTAAAGTCAAAGATTTGAATTTAAAGGAATTTGAACCAATACCACAGGCCTTCTTGGAAAACTTTCGAAAAGCGAAGAGAAATTCAGGCGAAACTCATATCCAGTTTATCTCCAGACTTATTTCTACATGGGAATATTATTCCAAATTACGCAAGGTTGGAGATTATGAATCCCTAAAAGATCTGATTATTTCCGATAAATTATTTCAAGAATTAGATAGTGACACCGCTTCCCACATATGCTTGCAGCAAGGTGAAAAGTGGCTAAGGTCCCAGGAATTAGCAAAAGAATGCGACATTTACTTTGGAGCAACAAAGAAGTCATTTGAGGAACTCCGAAACGATTTGAGAACATATTTTTCATCGGAAAAATATGTTCCCATTCATCAGAGAAGAGAAATTTCATGAAGAGATAGTAGCATTCTAAAACAAAACGAAAGGAAATTCCACAGAAGAGTTTCGTCTGTGGAAATCTGCTGCATTTAGCTAGAGAATGCCCGGGTAAACACAAAAGAAATAAATTTTTGCCGAAGCAGAACGATAAGAATATTTACAAGAATCCTAATTCCAATAAGAACAGATCTGCAAATCAAGAAGATTTGGTCGTCAAAGTTGATTCCTCACATTTGCAATCAGAATATGTTCACAATCTTGTTACACCTTTAAAGAAGATCAACATTTATATTCATTCGAAAGAAATCGAAGCAATCATTGATTCCGGAACACAGATCTCAATCGTCCGTTCGTCATTGATACCTGATTTACAGGATTAAGAAGGAAGTAAAATATTACTAACTCCTGCCTTTGGTGGACAGATAGAAGCGAAAATCTGTCAAGTTTCTATTTATTACATGAACAGAGGAAATAATTTATTCAACAATGTGGATACGCTAATAGCAGTTACAGATAAGCTAAATGTGCCTTGTTTGATGACACCTAGAATTTATGAATTACTAGTTAATTCAGCTGATTATAACTCTCACTTATTTGATGACGAAATAAACAGCGAAAGAAAGGCGCTAACTTTGCATTCCGAAGCGGAACGGCGGGAAACGGAATCTTTTTCCTCTGATTAACCTTCAGAAGAAGCTGGAAAGGAGGAAGAAATCGGAGCAGCCAATACAAGTGAGGGGCAGTGACGTAAGCCCCTCAACTAGAAGGAAAGCGGAGAAAATTTCCTTGCTGTGATGGCTCTCTCCTTATCAATAAAAAGCGACCCAGATCAATTCTTTCCGGATAATCCCTATGCTACCATTCCCTTTTCTTTGTTTTACCCCATGCACGGTTCTGATGACGCAGTTAGCTAAATATTTTCCTTCTCCCATACTCCAATGTATTTGTTTGAATATTCGTCGCCAGTGTCAACAGTAATTTGTAAAATTCCTGTTATTGCATTCTTTTTAAAATTTTTCCTACTTTAAATAATCCTCTTAACTTCTTTTCTATACTGAGATTTAATAATCTCGATCTATATAAATGTTTCCTAAATTGCTAAAAAAAATTTTTCCTGTTTTTAAAATGCACTGTTACCTAAAATAGATAAAACCATAGTTACTAAAAGCCTATAAATTCTGCATGAAATGCAGATGATGGCCCCTGCCGGTGGCCAATGAGCTGCAGTCACCACCTCAACTATCGAGAGTTCAGAACTTCTGAAAAACGCCGATGACGTCACGAGTTCTACCGGAGCTACCAAGTTACAAGAGGAACAAAGATCGTGTCTATCACTGAAAGAAGCTTTCCTGCAGAGCAAAGCTAAGAAGAGAAATCATTTGTTTATCGATGGTGTTCTTCATCATACGGACAAGATAATGGGACAGCCTGTGACCTAACTGGTTCTTCCACAGAATAGAGTTTAAAAACTGGTTTTAAACAAGTTTTAAAACTAGCTCATATGGGTATGAGAAAAACTAAAGAGAGGATTCGCTATTCTTTCTAATGGCCTGGGCTTTCCCAAGATGTGGAAACATTTTGCAAAACATGCAAAGAATATCAGTTGAGAAGTCCTGAAAAGAAAACGGGGGGCAGAATTCCAATTATTCTTGCCTCTAGACCTGACTTACCTTTCCAGGTGGTAAGCGTCGATATTATTGGACCTATAGAGCCTCCTTCAGCACGAAAATATTAATACGTACTGTGTCTGATGGATCAGCATTCTCGATGGCCAGAAGCAGTTCCATTGAGGAGTTTAACAGCAAAATCAACCTGTGATGCTTTACTTGAGATATTCATGAGAACTGGGATTCCAAATGTTATCGCCAGTGACGAAGGGACAAACTTTATCTCTAAGCTTACTCAAGAATTTCACTAGAGGTTAGGATCCAGTCCAAAATTTTCTTGCCCTGGAAACCCAGCTAGTAATGGTTTAGTCGAAAGATATAATAAAGTCTTGAAACAAATGCTTCATCACGTGATAAGAACTGACCCTTCGAATTGGGATAAGCATATCCCTTATCTTCTATTTGCATATCGAGAAGTCCCGAACCACTGGAGTATCACCATTTCAACTGATGTACGGGAGACAAGCAAGAGGGCCGTTGGCAGTATTAAAATCATCATGGTCTGGAGAGGTCCCTTTACCAACAAACATCAGTCAGTCTGCAATGGATTACCTACAAGAGCTAAAATTAAAAATGGAGCAGGCTGCTGAAAAAGTGAAAATATGTGCCGAGAGGATACAACAGACTTATGCGGATTATTTCAACAGGAAAACTACATCAAAAAGTTTCATACCTGGAGATGAAGTATATTTACTTATCTCAGACTCGAGCAATAAGTTGTATGCTCGCTGGACAGGGCCCGGTGAAATTATGAAACACATTCTACCGCACTCCTACTTAGTTAAATTACCTGATGAAAGGAAAAAAACAGATCCATGTGAATAAAATCCGGAAATTCCAGATGAGAGTCAATACAGTTGGAGTGATTTTTGAGAATGAAGAGAAATTTGGAGAAATAACAGTGCCAGAAAAAGATTATTTATTGCCTTCGCAGAAACTGGAAATGGATTGTGAAGTAGACTTGGATCATTTAAATGAGCTGCAGGAAGAAAAAATAAAAGAGCTCCTTATGAAACATCAAGGACTATTCACTGGCAAGCTGAAAAAAGCCAAGGTCGAAGGACATAAAATTCAATTGATACCTAACATGGAAAGAAAGAAGCCCTACGTATATCGAATTCCAGAAGCTTTAAAGGGAAAAGTGGATGAACAGATAGGAGAGCTATTAGATGCAGGATTAATAGAAGAGAGTTATTCAGATACAGCTCATCCAATAGTCTCTGTTTACAAGAATGATGGGAGTGTTCTACCATGTGTAGACTACCGAACTTTGAATGCCGTCTCAAACCAGATGATTTTCCCATGGAGAATGCTGTTGACTTAATGTATAATATAAGAAAAGCTAACATAATAACAACCTTGGACTTGCTGAAAGGATATTGGGCAATTCCAATGGAAGAACTAAGCAAAGATTATAGTTCATTTAAAACTCACTGAACCCAATATCGGTTTAATGTTTTACCTTTTGGACTCAAAAATGCCGCAGCGACATTTCAGAGAGTTATGAATAATTCTCAAAAGGAATTTAGTGAATTTTAAAGAGCCTACGTTGATGACATAGCAATCTATTCAGCTGACGTTGGAACTCATCTGAAACACCTGAACTGTGTGTTTACGAAGTTAGATGACCTGGGATTCACTGTAAACACCAAAAAGTGCTCTTTCGCAAAAAACCAGATTAAATATTTTGGAATACCAGAGAAGGTAGAATTAATTTTTTCCCTTTTTTAATCCTAGAGAATTCGCAACATCCGCTGTTAAAATGTTCACACAGCTACCAGAATCAAGGATAGCTTTTAATTTTCTTTTCTGATCATATGCATTTTCGATCAGTAATTGCGCAGTGATCAAAATGTTTGATGATACTTTTGTATTTCTAGTGAAGGTCGCTCCAGCATTATTTATGCCTTGGGATTTCACCGAAGTAAAAGCGCCAGATGCCTCAGTAGTTATGTTAGGTCTGGTATCGCTTTCCAAAGGAACAAAAGTTCGCATTTGATTGCTAAATGTTTCTTGGTGTAATACTGCTTTGGTTTTTAGAATCTAAGCGGATTAAAGAGTTATGATCTGATTTATGGCATTCTTGGCAGAGAAGGCAGTTGACTTACACGGTGCATTATGCATTTTAAACAATTTTTTTACAAATGATGTTTTCTATGAGTTCAATGCTTTTGGTAATACTCATCTTTAAAAAGTCGTAAGATTTATGCAAGGGTGATCAATCTTACATAATATACATTTTTTAATAACATGATTGCCTTTATTAGAGTTGGCAAAGAATTTTTTTTTATTTATATGCTGAGCCTTGAAATTCCTTTTTGAATTTATTATTAGACGGGGTGTTTCCGATTTGATCAAGAACCATTGTTCTTGACTCTGAAAACTTTAAGAGCTCATTTAACGAAGGAATTTCTTTAGTCTGTAGTTCATTTGCCTTTCTTGCATCTTTGTCAAAGCCTTTCTAATGTTTTGTTAACCAAAATAGCATTTGTCAAGTTATTGCAGTCTAATTTTAAACTTTTTAATGCTCTCAAGCTTTTCTTTACATTGTCTGTAATATTTCTTAAAGCTTTAGAAAATTCAAAATTTAATTTTTCAATTTTTAGCATATTTTGGATATGTATATCCACAACTGCTCTCTTATATTCGAACCGCTCTTCGAGAGCTGAAAACAATGACTCAAATGTATCATCACTTGTTTCAATTAATTTAGCTTCCCCATGGCTGTCTGCCTTTAAATAATAAACTGACAAATTGATTTTCAAGATTAGAGAATTCTTCTATTTTACCATAAATGATTGGTAAAGAAATTTCAGGGAGTTTCGATTTCAATTCAATATGATCAATATATGATTTTAAATCTGAATTATGATCACTTTTCTTTTCAAAAATTTCAACTTCAATAACATTGTATTTACAGAGTAAGCATTTCAGACTTACCTCTATTTCATCTCTTTCTTGTAGTAGTTCCAACATTTCTTCGTCAGACATTTCGCTTGATTTTTCATCTTCTTCAATATCCAAATACTGCTTGAATAGAGTCTCTAATTCTTCTTTCAATACTTTAGCACTATTTAGCTTCTGCTGTGAACTAATAACGATTTGCTTTTTATCCGTTATCAATAAGCTATCAATAAATCGCAATATCAATATATCGCAGCTATCAATAAATTTTTTAATGTTAGCCAATTTTGACTTTACTCTCCCACGCATTCGATTTAAATCCTTGGCAGTGAGAGGTTTTGATTATTTATCCATAGTGAGAAGTTAATTCGTCTCCGGTCGCTAGGACCAGAATGGAAAGATTGTATTAAATTACGACGGAACTCTTTTTGATTTTAAAAACATGATTTATTTTCTCTGCTGAATGAGAGAAGTTACAAAATTTGCCAGAATTTCGAGAGAGAGTTTTTGAAATGATTAATTTAATTTCTTTATGCTACTTCGTAAACGAAAAAGTAAGATTAATCAAGGAATGTGCTTAATATAAAGAGGTAAATACAAAAAGTTCTTACCTCCTCCATGATGGGCAGAGTCTTGTGTTTAAGAAGAAACAAAGGAAAATAAACGAATTAAGCAAATAAGAGCAAGTTTAGAATAAATAAATAAAAATTACATAAATTTAAAAAGTTCGATAATCATTACTTACCAGGAACAACTAAAACAATTCAATAAAATATAATATTTATTATATATATTTTTGAAAATTAATATCCCAGAAATCTGTCTCCTCGTTTTCTACATGTCGACATAGATAATTCTAAAATCAGACGACAAATACAGAAGCACACTTTTTAGATGATTTTTGTGGTATTTTCAGAAATATTTGCACAACGTTTTCGTGTTTTATGTGCTCAATTTGATAACCCTTATTCTTAACTTCCATGATAATAATGCCGTTTTTAGTATCGGAAGAGGTATTTTGTCCCATTCTTCTTGAAGAGATTTCCGAAGTCTACAAAAGGTTGTAGATCGGCGTTTGGATAACGTGCTTTTTAAAAGTCCAAAAGATAAAAATTCAATGAGTGATATATTAGGAGATTTATCAGGAATATCAATGAAGGGTGTAGTATTAATACCCATTTCTTTCTTGATTTTTCGCAAGAAATTAAAATATTATGTGTAAAGAGATGGTATTTAATATTTGAAGACTTTTAATCAGTTATGTTCCTGATACTTTGTAGAGTTGATATCAACATTTTTTCTACTGTTTTTACTTTCTTTTGTAATTAGATGAAAAACCATTAACAATCATAAATTCCTTAGAAATCTTTCTTTAGATTCCTTGAACCATGTTTTAAGATTCTTTTCACCTCTTTGATGATAAAAAATTTAGATTCTTTTCTTACAGTGATTTAAAGAGACACAAGCTTCATTTTATGTTAAAATTTTTTTCTATTTTTCTCCGGATAAATGCTTTTCATAAATAATTATGCTGTCTGATCTGCATTCATCGAATAAATCATGGAAAAATACGATGGACATTTTTTGGCGTTTTTAAGATTCAAATTATTAATAATAATTTTATTTACAGTTGATAATGAGCATTTTAATGATTTTGCATCAAAACTTTTACGTGGAGGATTTTCATTAACATTAAAGATCGCACCTTTGCAATAGTCGAAGAACTGCGTATTTTCCCCATGGATACGTATTCGGAACTATTTTTCCATTTACCGTATTTAGAACTATTTACAGCCAGACTATGAAGAAGTTTCCCTTTTATTAACAATATCACTTATCGTGGATTTAGATATCTAAAAATCATGGCTTTCACTGCGTCTCTGAATAACTGAATAAGAATAACTCTCTTCGGAAAGAGCAAAAACGTGGCCTTTCATCCATAGCTTCTTTAAAAGCTCCATTTTGCATGTAAATAAAATACAAGAATTCTTGTAGGTCAATGAATTGGTTTCCTTCCCTTACAAGAAATTCCTGTCTCTGCCTTTTCTGTTTTGTTTTTGTTCTGCCTCTTCTGCGAATATAGATGGCGCCAGGGACTAGTGTTTACTTTAATAACGCCTCCGTCTTAGAGAATATTAGCGTGGGTTAGTGTTCGTATAAATGTTTTTTCCTCATCTCTCAATTATGATCATAGGGTAAGTTTTTTTTGAAGACTTATTATCAGAGCTTGATGGCTAATATTTTTAATCATCTTATTAGCGTTTTGATGCTTGCGTTTTTTTCTATTTCTTTTGATTATTTGCTTTTAATGTACATTTCTCCATTGTCCTTTGTTTGGGAATTTCGGGCTATGAGAAGCTATGTTCGGCGTAATGTTATCTTCTTACAGATGACTTTCCCAAATATTAATTTGAATCCATTTCGAATAGTTCTTATCCCTTGAAAAAGTGGATTAGAATGGATTCCTTGTTTTGTTTTTGGTTGTATTCGATTCACTCTGAGTTTTTTCTTTCTTTCTTTCTTTATTTTTGGCTATCTCTGTATGATCTTGATTTCCGAAATAAAACTTATATGTAGCAGATGATAACTTATACTTTCACATATGTAATTCTTGAGAAAATAATTTTTTCCCAAAAGACAGTGACAGTCTTACAGTGAAAGAAAAACGTCTAAAAAATGTGTGGACAGCCTCTGTATGTACTGGGAATAACACAAATTTATCCTTCTCTAATTGAGATTATTATGGAATATAAGAATAGAAAATATTCCAAGAAAATGGTTATTTAAATCTGCCATAAATATCTTTGCATTTCATTTTAATAAAATATTTTTTAAATTATATTTTAAATATAATTTTAATATTAAATCAATTTTTCTTCATAAAGAAATGTGATATTTTAATAAAATATTTCTAACAAGATTCTATCTACTATTATTCAGAATATATCAATATGTTATGTACAAAACACAAATTTCCTCAAAATTATAAATTTCGGAATTTTTATGCCTTGCAAAAAATTTTAATTTTCTCTCTTTAAAGAAACTGTAAAAATTTTAATACACTGACAGAAAAAAAATCCCACACCAAGAAAGAGTTGTGCAAGATAAAGGAAATTTGATAGGCGTGTTTATACATCTTAAAGATGACATCTATTCAAATTTCGCGCTGTGCGCATAAGTGTGGCGCTAGTAGCGCCACTATGAACATGCAAATCAGGTTTGCTTTAAATACGCACTGTAAAGTTCGTGAGCGTTATTTATCGTTGAGATTTGACGTAGTGAGTTGATGTTAGTCAAGAATGCCTTTAAGAAGACGAAGAAGCCAATATCAACAGCTCACCGAGTTTGAGCGAGGTCGTGTAGTAGGGCTACCAGAAGGTGGATTTTCTTTCCGCGATATTGCAAAAAGACTTGGTAGGAATGTATCAACTGTGCATGATTGTTCGCAGCAG
>BGPR01038113.1:0-14855 GCA_013235015.1 Araneus ventricosus | reverse complement strand
TCATTTCAGTTACGTATTTATCTCACAACTGCCGTTTTAGACAACTATTCATTCATTCATAAATGTGGAACAGTTTACTCAGTAAACAAAATGGCTTGGACGCAATAAAGATGTATGGACGGTTTTCCTGTTTTATTTATTTAATTAAAGCCTTAACATTTCCTGTGACATACTAAATCGAGCCAGATATTTAAAGCAAACTTAGGGTCTGTTCTGGTACCTCTAGTTTAAGGTTGGAGTTCCGCGTTAACAGCAGGAACTTATTACAACAAGACTCTAGAATAAACCCCAAACTAAATACAAATCAAAGAGAAAGGTTTTAATGTAAAAAACGAAACAGAGCTGATCATTTCAAAGCTCTGTTCTGGAGAAGGAGTTTTCTGTTTAAGTTTAGATTCCCGTTAAAATAGAGATGACTGCGTATTTCGTGTCCCCTAGAGATTAATGGGAATGTTAAGCATTCAAAATAAATACAAATAAAGTCAAGGTTTTAAATAACGTGGTCTATCTAAAGTTTTTTGATCGAGCCAACACTAGATGTCGCCGTCACAACTCAAAGCAAAGCAGATTTATAAATATCTTGTGCCTACGTTGCATTCTCAAGTTGGAAAAACGATTGTACTTTTGGCCATCTGACTGGATCTTGGAAAATTTTTTCTCTGTACACATAACTTATTGACGATATCATCAGGCACCATCATTACTATAGCAGTTGTAATCAACCGATGATAATTTCGTTTACGCGTAGAATAGCAAAAGAAGGTGGAGTGGGTGAATAAATATCACCCTGAAGCAAATTAAGCAATGTTTCATATCATAAACAAGAATGATAGTAGGATCTTTGCGACAGGGTTCATTACTTTTCCGTAAAATGCATTTTAAATTCTATTTATCAAATAAAAAATTTGAGACTAGAGTCTATAACTCGAACTATGAAACTTCATTTTAGAAGATGAATAAAATAATTTTTTTTTTTTGCTAAAATTTGTTTAATTTTCCCTTTTTTTAGAGGATAAGGTTATAATTCAATTATCTATTTTGAATTTTGCAATATTGTAATTATAATCATAGTTATAGTTATTAAAGTAAAGATAGTGATTTAAAACATTTTACATATAAATTATCATTTTTCTTTCGTCAGACATTATGGCGGACTTCAAATATTTTATGGCAATTTATTATAACAATAGAATTAAAATATGCTATAACAAAAAAAGAACATGTCAAGTTTCTAGAGATTTTGTTGTAGATTAGATTTTCATGGCTTTGCCATGTAGAGATTTTTTTTATCGTAAATTAAATTTAATTTAATTTTTTTATACGTGCTTGTATTTACCTAGCATAGAAAAATTCTGTAATTATGCCTTGAAAGAACCATGCTTTACAGAAATACTTTAAATAAGATTGGAAGTTCAAATCAATCCACATGTTGCCGGGATATAGGGCTGAAAACTGGGCACACACGTTTCCCTGAGCATTCTCTTAAACCAAATAATAGAGCGGCAGAAATTCTAGAAGAATCATCGTCGATTTTATAAAAGTAAAATTAAAATTACTGCAATCAAAGAGCTAATTGCTAATCCTTGACTAACGACTTGTGCTTGGTTCATTTTATTTTTGTTTCTCTTACTAAAAAACGAAACAACTCAATATGAATTAACTTTCAATTTACTTACGTATTTTGAATAAAAGATTTTTTTATATTATTTTATTTTTCAAAATAACGATTGCATTTTTTGAGGAATGCGTCTTTTAAATATATAAACCTTATAACCGCTCTTCTGCTTAACTTAGATAATTTTTTAATAACATGTCGAATTTATAGTCGACTTAAAATTTTTTGTTAATTCACGATCTAGATTTGCAAAGTATTTTTTAAATATTCAACTAAGTTTTTCGACTCTAATATTAGTTTTTAGCGTCATTGAAAAAAAAAAAGATGAAAGAATTCTTCTTCAGACATTAGAATATTAAAAAAAAATGGAATAAACATGCTGAGGCTTATCATGTGCTAATTTTAGAATTGAGAGAAAATCGATTACAGAGATGATTTTAAATGATCTCTCAGTGTTGAAATTTTACATTCACTTTAATTGAAAATTTAATAGTAAAAAGGACGTTTAAAATAATGTATAAGTATGAAATATAATAAAATACCTGTATTCCATAGATGGGTCATTTACACTGGAATGGGTAGACAAAAAATCTAAATCCAGACAGAATAAGAACAAGTAAGAGACTACAGGAACAAGGAATCGAAGGCTCACTTAAACTCAGTACATGTTTAAAAACAGATTTATAGGCTTTTAGAGATCCCAAACAGTTCTCTGACCATTTAAAGAAAATACATTTGCTAGTAGCTAGGATGTACGATATATCTCCTCTACAAACCAAAACTTGTCTGCTGCGTTGGTTGTAGAAATGGAGTTTGGAGGGTAAATATCTACAGCTCAGGTTTCTCATCGTCATCGGTCCACATTTAAAATTACGAGTCAACTTAAAACAACGCTCTTTGTAGCTTAAGGAACTTGACTTTACCATCTAATATATAATACAGCACGCAATAATAAAGTAGACACAGACTAAGTTCCAGAAGCTCAACATTATTCATTCAGATGTACTATAAATTCTCTCAGAGCCTGGGCTGGAGTGTGAAATTGACTCCCATCAGAATCATTACACGAATTTAGACACTAGGACCTTCAGAAAATAAAATAAAAATACCTACCCATAGAAAATACTGAAAATAAATATTTGAGACAAAAGAGAGAGAAAAAGTCCTTGTTCTCTCTGTTAACATAAAGTTCATATAATAAATTTGAACCTGTTTTAATAGTATAATCAGAATAATTTCTAGTTATAGATCGTTGGTTTGGTGCAGAGTTTGAGAGAAGAGGGAGTGCCAGCTCAGGTGTTGTTCTCGTTATCGACCGCAGTTCAATGGACCAAGGTCCATCCCAAAATAACAATCATTTGCGTCAAAAGAATGTTGCACTAACTAAGCAAACATTCTAGTCAGAACCTAAACAATAAATAAAATTCGTGTATACTTTGGCTTCTCGATCGATTGTCTTCCTCTGAGGCTCTCTAGCCCAATAAAGCCTTCATTGAGTAGACAGCTCTGAATTACACTGATGATTCTTTTTATCTTGCTTAATTTCGATTTATTCTTGAAAACTTAAAACTGATATTAGAATGAATTTTCACGTGATTCAAATTTTGCTGAGAATACTTTTAAAGTTATAGGATATAAAGTTCAGTTCAAAACTTTTAAAATCCCGCAATAAAATTTTGAGATTCTAGAAATAATGGAGTTAGAATTTTTTTCTTCCTTTGATGTACTGTGTACTACTCCAAAGGCTAAAGCATAAACGAAATTTCAAGCCTGTAGATGAAAAATTAAAAAAGTTATCCCATGTGCGGCATCCTGACAATTCCGAATATTTCAACTAAAAAAAGAAGAAAAATCACACAAATTTCACTTTAAAATGGTTGTCAAAGGGTAATAAAATATTATAGAAGCCTTTTAAATGGTGAAAAAGGATTAAAAAGAAGAAATTACTTGAAAAACAAAATTCACCACCGAGCTTCATTTTGGAAAGGACGATGATTTCCTCGATTTTTTTTGGAAAAACTAAAAAAACTAAAATGATTCCATGCCAAAACGAAAAATTCTTGCAACGATTATATTTCTAAGAAAATCGAGAATCAAATTAAAAAAAACAGCATGCAGTTTCGTCAATTATTGAATTAATAGGAGCTGTTCAAAGTTGGTGTTGTGTATAACGGATACCAGGTCTGAAGGGGTTAAGACTTTACAGAATGAAATCCAAAGTCTCACAGAAACGAGACGCAAGTGTTCGAAAGATTCTCCCCAACTCAACCTTAACCTCCGTGAACCCTCCTGTATATAGACTGCTTATTTATATAAAACAATTTATGACTTTCAGGGTCCCAAGCGGTTCTCTACCGACCCTCAAGAAATTAAAGCCATTTGCCTACCTCGAAATTTCTATATATGTCGCGCTACAAACCGAAACTGGACCACTATTCGTTGGTGTGGAGTGGAAGTTTGGAGAATGGCGTGACAACTCATTTGTTCTCGTCATTGGTCAACATTCAAAATTACGAGGTATGTTCCAAAACTGCCTTCGTATAGCTTAAAACCTTGATGATAATCTAATATAAAACAACGCTGTAACAAAGAGTAGACAAAGAGTTAATTGGAAATCTAGCATTGACGTTCCTTTATCTTGAAATTTCAACTATTTCTAGAGTCAATGCTTGATAGTTATAGCAGAAAATAATATCCTCACGTTAGTGTTTAGTGGGAGTTTGGAGAATGGTACATTTAAAATGGAAAGATTAAAATTACGAAATCCGTTCCAAAACCGCCCTCGTGTAGCTTAAAAACTGGACGTCAATCTTATATGAAACAACAGTATAACCCAGAGTAAATTACAAACTCCAGTATTATTACACTGATAATCATTTATCTTGTAATTTCGATTATTTATGGTGACAACTTCAGAAAATATTATCTAAACGAATTTCATCGATTCATTGATGCCAAGTTTACATGCAGCAACGAAAAGTGTAAATAATATTTCGCTACTTTTTGGCTCAAAATTTTAAAATGTAATCAAATTTTGAGATTCTAAAAGTATTGCGCTGAAATTAGATAAATTCTGAAAATAATGATATTAAACAAGTAAATATAGAAATAAAATAAGCTCGATTATGATGCTTTTCATAAATATGTCATAGGTTTCCGCTATTCTTTATAAATATATAAATAGGGAGAGTATACTTATTCTCCTACAGTTTTGGTAGATTCATTCGAGTCCACAAAAAATAAGTAAAAATTAAATATTCCCATAATTGATGTATGTTTAATTTTTAAACACAGCACGAAATGACCCATATTAAAAATGAAATGTAAATATTTTTATTTTCTAGCAAATGAAAAAAATATTCTAGAAATGTTTACTGTATTTAAAAATATGGAGAATTTAAAAAATTGTGTTTGTGTGATAATTTTAGTATGATTGTAACTGTTCTTTAAGTTCTATCAAATGTTTATTTGCATGGAGAAGAATTATGTGTTTCTGTCGCTGTGTTTATTTGTAAGCACAATTCTTATTTCGATGACAAATATTTACTTTCTTTTTCTTTTGAGTTTAGTACCCAAGGGTAAAGTTATCGTTTGACACTTTCAATAAATAGCACGTTTTTTTCTTTCATTATTGTATCGCAACTTTGAAAAAGGGATGTGATTATTAGTTTCAATCAAGAAAATAATTTATATAAGTAGCCACAAATGCTAGAATAACTATCAAAAATAATCTTCTATACATTATATGTAATTAAATCTTTTCATCTTGTTTAAATCAATAAATTTATTATTGATGATAATTACAAGAGTATAGACAGCGAGATAGATGGAGTTAACTAACGTATATAATCAGTGGCGGACTGGGTCTGAAAATAGTGGTTGCCAGGTGTCAGTGAGGGCCCACACATATCTATAATCGTAACATTAATTACATTAATAAATTATATGTATTTAATTTTTTATATTTAATTATATTAATTTAAATCTATAATATTTAATAATTATATATTTAATTTATTTTTTTATTATATATTTCATTTTTCCGCGTTTTTAAAATAAATCCCTTTTAACACCCTTTAATTTTCTATGCTTAAAATAACGAAACTATGTTTAAAGTTATTTGATTTTAAATTCCGTAAGTTAAATATTATATAAGAAACACGGACCTTGGGTACAGGGCTATTTTATTTATTTGCTTTAGAGAAAGAGTTCTTTTTTCTCTCTCATATTTCCTGGGGGCCCAAATTGTCTTCTGTTTAAGGGGGCCCACTTGCCATCGGGCAAGCTGGCAACCTCGCCAGTCCGCCACTGTATATAATAAGAGCGCTACAAAAGAAATCTGGTTAATTGCAGTGCAGCAGCAGAAACGAAAGAATCCTCTTCTCTACAGCAGGAAGAAAAAAAAAAAAAACCTGAAAAAAAGATTCACCCGTTTGGGAACCGTTTAGCTTACTTTCGACCTTGGAAAGAAGAATGCAATTACGCGGCAGCAGGGAGGGATGGACTCTTCACGTTCTAAAGAGACCCAATCGTTGTATTCAAAGGTTTTCCGCATAGGGTTGCCGAATTACTATACACACAGGACAAAATATCGGTTTTCAAAAAAATTAGACGTTTTTTCATTAAAAAGAATCTTTAACCGTTGAGAAACTATTATTAAAACTCTTCATGCATATTTATTTTCTTCAAAAATGAACAAAATTAGCTTTTATTACTATGAAAGAGTCCAAGAGCATATCTGACCAGCACTTTGGGCGCCATCTATCTTCACCGTTACGTACTAAAAGAAATTAACGAAATTTAATGAATATTTTGGGTTTTTTGATTTTTTAAAAATATTAAGAGCATTTTGAGAATTTTGGAGTTTCACACATTACTTATAGTGATATGTCGGACCATTTTGACAAAATTTTAGACTTCAACAATACATATTAGCGGTACTGATATGATTTTGGTGATTTATAAGCTTTAGACGACCACCTTAATGTAAGTAAAGAAAACAGAAAACTCGTCCATAAATGATTCTCCAAAGTATCTTTGCCGTGCTGTGTTTGATGATAAAGATTCTCGATACGAATTTGAAGCTTGTGTTGATAAAATTCCTTCTCTGAGAATCAAAGGAGATTTGCTGTGAAATTCGAAAAGGAACAGGAATGCCATCCCAGATAGCAAAGAAGGTTGCGGAAAGGTTGTCATTTCACTTTCCATAGGCTGTCCGCGAAAGCATTAACGCGCAAACCGTTTCGGAAACCATTGCCGCAAGGTTTACATAGGAAAGCTTTTTATGAACTACCTCACCGACAAGGTTTGAACGACAAGTCTACTAAAGCATTTCTGTACAATCCTTTTCGGAAATCATTCCCTCAAAATTGACGTAAGAAAGCTTTTTATTAACCACCTCTCCTATCGTGTGTAGCCCCGTAAGGTATTGTGGTTATTGTGTTTGCCTTCCAACTATATGAATGCAGGTTCGATCCCCGGTTAGGAGGAACTTGAAGTTTTGTCACAATCTACTACAAGTAAGTTTAATTAAAAATTAGATTAATCAAATTAATTGAAATTAATAATTAAGATTTGATTAATTAAGATTTCTAATTAATTGACATTCCAGATAACTCTAAGATGACGTCAGAAGAAGGGGGAGAAAAAAGGGGTTAGACCCCTCTGTAGAAGTTCGGCTTTGAAGAGGTGGTGAAAAAAAGGGGATCGGACCCTTCTTTAAGAGCACGGCTTCGGAGGGGGGGAAAGGGGAGTTCTATTTTGTCCGCCGAAGGAGGGCCCTTAAAAACTTTTTGAAAGGCCCGAAACAAGCTTGAGGAAAGCTTGAGACAAGCTTCTAATAAAAGCTTGGGGAAATCTTACTAAAAACCTTACAGAAAACCTTGTTTCTTGTTGACTAGCGAACCTTTCCGCTTACCTTGCCGAAAGGTTCAGCCCTTGTCATAGAAACCTTTGTGACAACCCTTTACCCTTGTCGACGACAAGGTTTCCAAAACCTTTTAAGCAAGCTTTCTTTGCTATCTGGGATATCTGTGGCGGCGCTAGCGTCAAGCCACTCATTTATTATTGAAATGTAAAATGTATCTTTTGTATCTGGCAACGTTGTTATAATTCCAGATTGTATCCGCGCTATGCGATGTTGTTCGCATAAGCTTTCGTCATGTAAATAAGTAGTGTAAATAATGTAAATTAAATGTATATAATTTAAATCATCATTTTATTGCAACCGCACATCCAGCACACTATCTAAACGCCAAAGACTTAGCATTACACAGGAATTACGTAGTTTCAGCACTTAAATGTAAACTAACAAATAAAAATTTCATTATCCTCAAGGATAACAAAAAAGTGACTGTGACTATTGATAGACTTAAGCCAGCTCATCTTTTGTTGGACAATGTTAACTCTTCTGAAAGTACACTTGACTCTCCTGGAGCCGACACACCATCTCCCACTCCTTCAGCAAAGGAGCCTGAAAAATCAGCTATGCCTTTGCCTGAAAAATCACCTATACTTACACGTACTGGCCGGCGAGTCCATTTCCCGGTTAAGTATCGAGATTTTGTGTCTTAAAAATTATAGATCCAATTTTTTTTCCCAGGAAGGGGGATGGTGTGGCGGCGCTAGCGTCAAGCCACTCATTTGTTATTGAAATGTAAAATGTATCTTTTGTATCTGGCAACGTTGTTATAATTCCAGATTGTATCCGCACGATGCGATGTTGTTCGCATAAGCTTTCGTCATGTAAATAAGTAGTGTAAATAATGTAAATTAAATGTATATAATTTAAATCATCATTTTATTGCAACCGCACATCCAGCACACTATCTAAACGCCAAATACCAATTTGAATATAATTAATTCGTAGTTTTCGCCTTTTGTCGAAAGGAAGACAGGTGATGGATTAACGATTTCGCAACCTTTCTGCGGATATTTAGGGCATCGAACAATCCCAGTAGCACAATAATATTGTAAAATGTTTTGAGCAATATTGAACAATATTGTGAATATCAAGGAATATCGAATACCGTATAAAAAAATTTAAAAGTATCGTCTACGTAAAATTTGGAACAAAATTATTAGTTTTAGCTTAATAATTCCTTTTATTTGAGATTTTATTTTAAAGATTTCACTGGAACAATTTTTCATTATAAAGCTGAATACTGTACAACAATGTGTAAGCGATATTGCATATTCTACATTAAACAACATCGAGAATTATTGTGAAAACTATATAGTAAATTCAACAGTCAACAACGTTGATCAGCGTAGTGATGACAATATGTTGTAAATTCTGCATTTAATAATATGAGACATTGTTTTAGTATTAATTTTTTTTCACCTGAAGTGACCAGACAGCCTGGATATGCTTGTACATACTCTGATTTTGATTCTTTGTCTCTGTTTTCCAGTTTTTAATAAATTGCCCTAGACCATCCTTTTTTAATTCATTTTAGCTAAAATAAATTAATGTTAAAATATCAACTCAGGTATAGTTATAAAAAATTTGTTTTTGAAAAATTCTTCATCGCAACTTTAAGTATATAAAGAACAAGCCAAAATTATTCTGTTGAAGCAAATTATAAAAAATTACGATAAGTAACTAGCTTTTTACAGATAACTCTGTGTCACCTTTTTCTTAATGTTGAAATTTTAATGTTCGTAAGCAAAATTAAACCCAAAAAGGATCAATGTTTTCGGAAAAATAATCTTTCTTATTATCCCATATTTTTAAAAGCATTACTTTTGAACCTTACTTCCAGCGGTGTAGTCGCAAAATAAGCAATGTCGGGACGCACTAAAAGCAGTGCCGGAACGCCCTAACCTGGTTGACAAAAATCGCGCTGTTTTAAGGACGTTTCCGCATTTTTTCTTATTTATTTCTCTTTTTAAAAAAAGCAGTGTCGGAACGCCGTTCCGGTGCGCGTTCCGCTTCCACTATACCCCTACAACTTATTCCAATGGCAAATCTTAATTACGAGCGAAATTCACTTCCTCTTTGACTTCAAATGATATTCTCAACAGGAAATTGTAAAACATTAATTTAATTAAAAAGACTATCTCTACTAATAATAAAAGAGAAAGTCTGTGTGTCTGTTGGCAGTCTACAGAACAGACCGTTGAACTTAGAGCTACCAAATTCGGTACAGGTATACTTTGGAGGGTGGGAATGTGCACCTCGGAGCCATTTTTTCAATTTTTTTGTTTAAGTCTTAATTATTTAAAAATTAAGTAAATTTTGAACGTTTTCGACCATATTTTCGTGAATAAGTCCCGAAGGAACTATTGCATAAAAATGATCTTTATACCACTTTAGAGTGCAAACAATTATCTTTCCAATGATATTAGTATGAGTACTGTAATTAGTATAATTACTTTTAATTTTATAAGGTTTTAAATTGTCATTAAATGCGGTCAATGTCGCTCAAGGAGACCATTTCTCTGTTCGACCAAAGGTAGGGAGGAAGGGCGGGGGGCACCCCGCTAAGGGAGGACACCGATAAGTTGTCATTTGTCAACAATGAAAGGGCAGCCATTGTTGGTCATTTGCGGTTAGAAGGAAAGGATTTAAAAAGCTCATCTCTCAATCAATAGGAAAAGAGCGGTTGAAGCAACAGAAATGATTTTCTGAATTAAGTATAAAACCTTTTAATGATAAAGATAAAGGTGATATTTTAAATTCATTAGAATTGATTAATTTCCGTCCAAATTTTTTTGAACACTTCTTGCGTAATGCAGATAAAATTATTCAAATATAATTACTTTCTAAATGTATTACACAAAATGACTGACTAAAATATTGACATAAAATGCAGATCAATACTTTTTACAGGTCATCAGTAATGTAGTTTGTAATACGATTAAGAGAGCTGATTTGTTTATAAGGAATAAGAAAGCAAAGTCGGATACGAAAAGAACGCGGGCTAAATGTCTATCACAATTTGAAGTTAAAAATTACTTTGTTAAGGGAATCAGGAATATAAAATTACGCATAAGAGATTCATTTGAAATTATATTCCCGGCGAACAAGCTGGTCGACGAAGGTGGCTAGTTCAAAATTAGACGTGGAGATGCATACTTCGTATCGAGTCTCAGACACTCCGTTACCATAATCTATCCTTGCTGCCGCGCCGATTCGTAGCTTAAGGTATGGCAAAGTAACGAATATCGATTAAAGAATAATCAAGAAATGCTGTATGAAAGTAAAAGTTTTAATTATTTTTTTTCATACTCTAATAGGTAGACAGGTTTAATATCGGAAATATTTATAATTTTGGGAAAATAGTATAATAGCAGAAACTGCGTTGAACTATATTGTACAATATAGACTCGATATTGTATAGTATTGAAACTCAATATTGTACATTATGTGAACTCAATATTGACCAATATAGCAAAAGTCTTATATTTTACACTATTTCAATATTATAAAATATTATTTTCTCAAATTTTACAATATTATACAATATAGTGTGCTAATTAGGAACAATTTACGTTGCAGATAATTTTTTCCTTGGAATTTAACATTTTCATTATTAGTTATTTTGAGGCTTATGTGCCCTATGTTATTGTAAAGGAAGGGCGTCATATTACGAGTTGAGCCCGGGTGGCGAATTTACAGCTACGCCGCTGTCTGTAATGCGATATGCTGCATGTTAAATACCGACATTTATAGAGGATTAGAATACCCCTCATCTATTACCTTTGCCAAAAAACTTGCAGTACAATTGTTCCAAAATTTTAACAATAATGACAGAACAAGGTAATTAAATTTTTTCCTAAATATACTCCATATCCCAAATTTAAAAAAGGCCTTGTAATATTCTTCTATAATTGAATTGTTGATTGCAGAAATCACATAAGTCAATAATATCAGTGGCGGCGACTCGGGAGGGGGCAACCGCCCCTTCCCACTTTTTGAGGGAAAAAATTAAAATTTTATTTTACTTTATCATCCCAATACTAGGATTTATAAAAAAGCAACAGTGTCTGTGCTTGGTGTGCACTGGTGCTTGATTTTCAGTTAACCCTCTGAGATTCGCGAGAATTTAAAGCCGAATCCGTTGAAATCGCTATCAATGTTACTTGCCTACCCCTGCGTTACGACGTTTTCGTACCTCTTAATGACCACTGGTCATATGGGTGGAAAGAACGTCTTTGTTCAGTGAGTATGATTGATCACCGCGACATCTGTTAAAGGGAAAATAGAATAGATTTTGAAATTATCTATACCTTTTCCAGATGGCTAAGTATTCATCAACGGAATTGTGTTCATTTACACTTGTTTTGAAAGCCTCCATAATGAGCGTCTTCTTTCATCCTGAAATTTTTTTGAAGGTTCGAAATGAGCCATATATTACAAGACCTATTTTATTGTATCCCTTTGGCTATTTAACTGCGATGAGGACCCCTCGTGATAACACTCACGGTAGATGGTCACCTACACTGATACTAATGTGTTTTTTGCGTGGGAAAAGAATTATTCATCGTTATTTGAGAAATTCAATGATTCAACTTGGGAAATTGGACATTGAAAAAATGGTCTGAACTTGGATGATTGTTTGGAAGTCTACTCTAGGCAAAAGCAAAGGCGCTTAACGTTATTTAAAAACGGTAAGACTAAACTTATGACATTGAGAAGCTTATTTTTTACTTACTTACTTTATGTAACGTAATTAATTTCATTGCTTTGAATATCTGTGGGATTTGTGCCTGCCACCAGATGGCACAGCGACGCCCACTGAGACACTCGAGGTCACTGAGGACAGAGTCGGACGAGAGGTGAGATCCGATGGAGAAAGGCAAGCAATCGCGTAGGAGACTGGAACTGCCTTTAGCTTCCGCGAAGGGGAGATTCTAGATCTTGTTGGCTTCTACTTATTTAAACATGAAAGAAGCAACGTTGTTTGACGTATCAAATAATAAACTATGAATACTCCATTTAATTCAGGTCAATTTATTTCTTTCTTTTCTAGAAGAATCTATTTGCAACTGGAAAAATCAACAAAATTCTAAAACTACATTTTCTACTGTTAACAAAAAAATATAATGTGATGGACAAATTAAATATGATAAAAATAAATGCACTTAAATAAAAAAGAAAACGATATTTATCAGACAAATATTAAATGCTTTAAATAAAAATAAAACGATATTTACAATCAAATATTAATAAAATAAAAAGAAAACATTATTTACAATCAAATATTAAAATGCTAGGTAGCTATAATTCAGCCACTACATTACTCCCCACCAGTAACTATGTTACGTTACGAGAAGGATATGAGTATTGACCAACATAAACAATTATTTAACATTCATAAAGTTCAAAATAATTAACTCTAACAGTACTTAAAATCTTCGAAGGTAAAATGTCTTAAAGTCAGTCCTTGAATCGGACGGTAAACGAATAATTCTACCTGTGCGAGATTGTTTTTGCGTCAGATCTGGATTATCTTATGCCTGCAACTTGTGATCAGTGGTTGTCCCCTTAGGATTGTCCTCAGCTAAAATATAGGCTGGCTTCAAGCGATCTAATGATACATTAACATGTTTCCCTTTTATGTTAATAGTAAAGTATTTATCCTGCCAGCTCAATTACGGAAATGGTCTTCGTAAGGAGATTCCATTGCTTTTAACTCTATCTATACGTTGAAAACATGCAGTTTTCTAAGTCTTTATGCACAAATGTGTCGACTCAATTTCGCAGTGGTCCTGGTCCCACGGTTTCCATTTATTTCTCAGGTTTATTAGCAAAGCCTTGATGCTGTTCGATGACTGGTTTCTAAAAAACTCTCAGGAGTCTAGACTTTCTCCGTAAACTATTGTACAGATTGAATGTTGTTTTCTTCTGAATTGCAGTACACAAACCCAAAGTACTGTCGGTAACGTTCAATCCAAGACAGATTGTTTGAGCTTTTAATGCTGTTTTTAATGTTCTATGAAGGCGTTTAACTTTGCCGTTACATGTGACGGATGGTAGGCTGTAGTATGTTGCAGCAATACCACAGATTTTGGCGGTTACAATGTTTCACTTCTGAACTAGGTTCCGCGTCGTAATAAGTTTGTGTGGCGTTCCAAAACGTATTAGTTGCTATAAAATGCTCTTCACAGTGTCTCGCTGAAATGTTGTCTAAAGGAATTGCTTCATCAGATTTGAAAATCTGTCGATGCAAGTTAAACAGTAAATATTCCCTCTCGATGGAGGAAGAGACAATGAGATCTATATGCAAATACAAAATCTGCCCGAAGGTACTTCAAACTCGCCCAATTTTGTTTTAGTGTGCGATTGATTTTAGCTTTTGGCAAGGAATGCAGGTTCAGTCCACAATTGCATCTTTTTTAATGCTAGGCCAAAGATTTTGAATTCATTAATTTTATAGTTGACTTATTCCTGGATGCTGATAGGCTGAATATGGTGAAAAATTTGTTTTCAGAAAACTTGTGGAATGTGGGACCAATTTTCTAGTTGAAGTATCACACCATAAGTATTTCCCCGAAGGTAGAGGGTACTCCTTTAAATTCAAGGAATATATGGTTTGCAACTCTTCAGTTCTTCATCTTGAGTTTGTGCATCAGCTATTTGATCGTAATCTATTGATGAAACTGATAACCTGGATAACGCATCAGCTACAATGTTATTTTCACTTTTTATATATTTAATATCAGTCGAAAACTGAAGATATAGTTAGTTGACGAGCTTTCTTGGTCCCCTTTGTCAAGCTTTTGGTGAAAGAGATATTAAGGGCTTATGTCTGTATAAATTTAGAATATGTTCTTCCTTCCAGATAATGGAGAATGTTTAACTGAAAGATATATGCCCTAAAATTCCCTGTCTATACGTGCTATAATTTTTGTTGTGTATGTTTAACTTTATTTTAGAATGAATACGGTGGCTGCAAGTTGAGTTTTCATATTGCTGTAACATTACTATTGTTATACTGAAGCATCTGTAAATAATGACAGAGATAATTCCAGAATTGGGAAAAGACAACAAAGTTGCATTTGAGGTCATTATTTACAGATTGGCCAGATGCAGCCAATAGGCACAGTGTTACAGCAATGTAAGAAACTCAACAACGGCTCAATACATTATTCTAAAGGATAAACGATACACAACGTCTAACACATATGTTGAGGTACAGACATCTCAGTTAAGCATTCAAAATATACAGACCATAAACCAACTCTTGCCTCATAAAAGCAATCATGGCACACCAATTAACTCGTGTCAACTCCT
>BGPR01038112.1:0-14855 GCA_013235015.1 Araneus ventricosus | reverse complement strand
TTTGAAGTAAATTTAGAATTTTCGATTTAATTATATGTTTTCTCTATCATTTACTTAATTTGATAAATAACTATTATATAAACATCTGGTGATTTATATTCAAGGAATATCCGAATGTTTTGCCTTTGAGAATTCGTAAGCAAGTGCAGATGCATTTGCCTGTGAATGCATTCACTTATAAAATCATTGATTAACAGAAGCGGATATTCTAGATTTTTTCCTCACATTATTTTATTATATTAGTTTGGAGGATATTATATTGTATTATATTATATAATAGCTTTTATATCTCCTTTTTTAAATATTGTATTAGTTCATTTCAAATTTGGATCGTGCTTTAGCAGTATGCATATTAGAAATACGAAGCAAGACAGAACTATGGAATGAGTTAATGAATACGACTCAACAATTAGCAATATTTTATGCAACGAAAATTCTGGAGGATCCTATTATGGATACATGAGGAAATGATTCCGCAAGGGAAGCATGTTTTCAGAGGTTTTGATACGCAATGTACTGTTCTAAAGTTTTCTCACTATATGCCAAATCATAGATGAGTTATGCTCATTCTCAGATTATTTCAATGCTTTCTGTCCTAATAAAGAGAGCCTACTATTTGTAAATAATGATGTATTCATGGCAAAAATATTCAATAAATAGACTTCGATATTTATATAATTAGCATTTAGTTTTCCTAATTTCCCACCGTAACTATTTATTAATTATGAAGAAATCCCAGAGGAGTAGAAATAAATGAATTTTGTGTTTTATATTCAAATAAGTAGAAATAATTTTGAAAAGAAAGTTAATTTGACTGATATATAATGCAAGATTTTAATCGCAAGAGTTTAAAATGTGCATTATTCAAAAAATGACATGTGCTTTTTTAAATACATTCGTTGATTTATAGATTCTATAACAATGAAATTATATAAATATAAGCAGTGTTTCTTCCATGATGACTGCTATAAAGTTTGATTTGCCGGACATTGTAACATAAAATGCATGATTATTTTTCGCAATTTTCTAATTTTTATTTGTCAATATACAGAATTAAGTCTAACCTTATATTCCAGTATTAAAATCTTACAGAAAAGGGTAAATTTTCACATTAAATGCTATTATTTGAAATGCTATTTATTAAAGTGTAAAACACATTTTGGAAAGAATGAAAATCTTCAGTTATTTAATCATACTGAGTAAATAACGAAGGTATAGTTAACAGAAAATAGTTTCGATTCATAAATTTATTCCTTTTATAGGGACTATTCTCTTTTCGACATTTCAAATATAACACATTCATCCATATATTATTACTGCATTCTTAACAAGTTAAGGATGTTAAATATAAATAAATAAAACAGTTTTAGAAATTCGAATGTCATAACACCTTATGTTTAAAAAGATTTTGAAGCTTAAAGAGAAAGGAGAACTTTCATTTAAACAAGCGAAAAAAATATGAATGTCATATTTCGATCGAAAGAGTAGAACACTTTCATCTGAAAAGTTTTATTGTAACACGAAAAACTACTTAATAGAAACAATGCAAGGCCATACTAGAAAGTTTCGAAATTTTGCTGAAATACATGAATGCAAAAGCATGTTGTGGAGAATATCATTTTCTGCATTTTGAAATGATATTTGTTGTTTGAAGGGAATATACGAATATGAAAGTATCTAAAAGAGTGAAAGTGGTATAGAAAAAAACTGTTTGTAATTTGTAACTCCACACTGTTGCATTAAAAATTAAGTGTCCAAAATGGGCTTGGTCAATGACTCCATCGAGGCAAGTAAGACCAATATTAAATAAACGCACTATAATTGACATTTATATGCTGATAAATAGCTTGTGCAGAACTGTGAAACATGTTGCGATATTAAACGTGATGTTTGCGAGATTCTCTGCTGATCGTATTTTATTTTTACCTTTTAGTGTAATTTCACTATTTTATTCAAACTCACTTGCTTTTATTGCTTTATCCTATTTTTTTATAGCGTACCGTCACCAATGTGATAATAAACTATATTTGCTAGTAAAAATTTTTAATATTTTTTTTCTATTCCATGCACCTTACAGAATAATTAATCAGAATAACAGACACCAAAAATGACCATTACATGACAATAAAATAGAAGATTTCATTTAGACATCCTGAATGTCAGTTAATTAAACGCATACAATTTATTTTTATCTCCCTGTACTGCTTATGGGACAGTTAAAGATGAATTCCTGTCGTCGACTAAAATGTATATGAAATATCTATTTTTAAGTTACAATCTAAATATCCATTTTTTATTCATGCTTAGAAAATGTATAAAGATTTTTAGCATTAGTGTTTCAAAATAGCAGTTATATTATTTAAATTTCTATTACATATTACGTAACTGAGGTTGCAAAAAAGAACCAAAACTGTTTTTCTGTTTTAATTCACAAATAATATACAGAGAAAATAATTTTGGGATTTCGTGTATAAATGAGAAAAAAAAGAATATCACATTTTTAAATATTTTTTCTGAATTAATGTTCACATTATTTCCAGAAACAGTTTCATTAGAATTAAAACGATATTTTAAAGAAAACGCTTATAAAGAAAAATATTCGCACTCGATAGTAATTTTAGGATTTTGTTTAGAATGAAATATAAGCAATAAATATATGAATATATATTAATATTCTCACGTGAAACATGGCAAAATTAACTATTTTTACAAATTAGTTTTCTTCCTTAAAAATTTATATTATTATTTTAAGAACAGTAGAGAAAATATGCAGAAAGAAAAAACGAATATTCATATTTTTAAGATGAAAAGTTTTGGAAAACAAACTACTCATACACAAAACTCGAAATTTTTGAAATTGCGTAGCACAGGTTCGACAGTAAAAATAATATATCTCCCAAAATTTTACTCAATAAGTAAAGGCGGCTAATTTTATAGTTATTTTCCAAAACAATACAGAAAATAGTTTTTATTAATAATTTTTTTCCTATGAACGTTCTATGACGAAAAGTTAGGAAAAAATGGATTTCTAACACAAACAGAAATTAGAAAATGCTAGTAAGTAAAGGTGAAGTTTTCACAAGGCTTAAATGAAGTCTCCATTTCACTGATTGTGGATCTTAAAATGGAATCGTTTTCAAAGTTTTTGTGAAAAATGAAAGTTGTCAGGAAAAATCTGTGTCAAATAGAAAGGTAGAATCTGTTGCAGATTTATAACAAATAAATGTTATCATAACTAAATCCTGATTTTAATTTTTAATGTTTAAGATAAACAGTAATGATATTTTATTTTGGTGTTGAAATTATTTTAAGACAGAAAGAGATTCTTTAGATAAGTAGACTAAAATTATCTCAAGAGTTATAATTGTTGCTATAATTATTGATTTTTTATTTATTGTAGAAAGAAATATTTTCAAAATAGTTATTTTAACTAAAATGCAAAATTTGTTGTTTAGAGAGGTTTTAAAGAGTTATTTAAAATACACTCGTGTTTGGATTTAAAAAAATACGTGGCCATTGAAGCAATAATTTATTAATGATATCGATATATTTCTATTCTACACGTCATGCAGGTAGTAAGTTCTCCATTCAAGAGAAAATTCACTTAGTTACACGTATTTTTTTTTTATTTTAACCCTCTAAGGCATATTTATTCCTACGGCCATTGAAATAAAGGGACCTCAAAATACGGAAACGTTCCAGCCCCAATATCAAAGATAAGGGAAATTCACTTTAACTCTCAAAAAACCCAATGGCAGCTAGCATTGTCCGAATTGTAAGAAAACTCCCCTCTTCCCCAAACACATCTGGGCGAGCCACTCTAAAGAAGAAAGCACGCGCCGCGGGTGCGAAGTAAATTACACTTAACGAAAGGGGTGGAAATTTCAGAGTGACATTCGGGTGTTTAGGACGGCCATCGTCTTTTGCTTGAATGGACGTATGGGACGGTCCCTTATCGATAGAGTTAATAAACATAAAATGTATTTGAACAATGGCATGCTAAAGCTGATTTCAATATTTCAAGTCCAATAGTTTGAACGGGCTACTGGATATCAAAAATTTGAAAGGTCTTTTTTTTGGTGAATGAATATAAGACCTACCCTATATTTTACTGATAAAAACTGTCGAAGTTTCAAAAATTGACTAACGACCATTACAGTTCCCATTGTTCGTATTTTTTTAAATGAATGTGCATAGATCAGAAAGCAGTTCCAATCATTGCCCCATACAGAAGGAAGTTGAAGGAACAACAATATTCTATTCGGATGGGAAAAAGAATTTTGGCATATGCCATTTGATTAAAATTGACAAAAAAATGTTTTTTAATACTAGGAGCAGATAACATTTGAAAGCAATGGAAAACCAAGTGAATGGGCCGTATTTTACATACTTTAACTTGGGATTTTTCTGTTTTGTTGAAAATATTTTTTTTTTTCATATTACTTTTAAAAGTCTTAATAAGTTTAAATATAAATTGTAAAAGCTCATATTAAAAAGATTGGCTGTCTTTCACAAATAATAATGATGATCTTCTCTTTTAAAAATAATAATGCTCTTCTACTTCAAAAAAAATCCAGGTAAGTGGATGTTATTTTCTTTCAGTAAATTCTGTATTTCTATTCTTTTTTCCATTCGAATTTTTATCAGAAATTCGCAAGAAAAGGTGTGAAGATAACTGAACTAGGTGAAGTAGACCAAACATCGCAAAAGATTATCTCCAGGAAGAAAATTACTTAAAAACTTTAATTTCATTTGATATTTGCAAAAATTAATGCACAATTAAAAGTTGTTATGCAGTTGTATGCAATTTTATATTTAAAAATAGGTGCGGGTGGTTCAAAAAGTAAGGTAACTTGTTGTAAATAATTTAACGCTATTTATAACTTTCAAGTTGGCAACATCTTTATCTGCTCGCTACTGTTTTGTTAAAAAATGCAAAAGTTTAATAAATTTAGTTACTCCTTCAGTTTGTATTTGTTTTCGTTTTGATTATGCTAAGAGTATTTACTTTGTAAAGATAAAATTACTTGGAGAGCCAGGGGCTCAGGTAGAGTTTTTCATACAACTGTGAAATAAATATATTGTGTTTTAATAAAATTACGAATAGTTTCAGTGATTCTACATAACAAGCCCTCAGAGAAAATGTTTATTCACGTAATCAAAGAGATAGACGAAGGTAGAAAAGCACTGGCACATATTACTTTTCCACATAGTTACCATGGTTGCTGGTGCATTTGTATTATCGGTAAACCAATCTATCGAAACAGTCATCGAAGAAATCAGGGTACAAGTCGCGGAGCTACTTAAAGATGGATTCCGGTACTTCGACAACGGTTCTGAAATGGCGACCTGCCAGGGCTTCTTCAACGGTCCGAAGAGATGAAAATCACTTGGTGTAAGATACTTGGCTGTGGTAGACGTGCTTGGCCGCCTTCACCTTTTCTCGTCTCGCACATTTGTTCCGTCTAGTTCAAATTCCTTGCAACAAAACCCGTTATTTTCATGACATTACACTCGATTACAATTTCAGCTGGGAATGTTTTCTTTAAACCTAAAATCTTTACAACACTTCGCACTTCCATCGCCGACTAAGTATCCGTCAACTCCACCATCATCTAAAAGAGACTTCATAGTGATACGACACAACTAGCTCCATGTATTGGTGGCGTTTAAATGCCGTAATTGTCTATTCTATTTAGACACGAATTTAATTCGGACGGGGAATTTGTGCAGCAATTAGATCTCTTGTTACCTTACATTTTGAACTGCGTACATATTTTTTTTATTCCACCATGCATTATCTAGTTTGTAATCAGATTTTAATCACCACTTTGAATTCCGTTGAAAACAATAGATTGAGTTGGTTGTAAAAGCAAAACAGGGAGAAAACAAGCAACATGATTCATAATTGTAAAAGTTTATTTTTGTTCAAATCAGTGGCAAATTATTACAATTTCCAAAAATGAAAAATATCAATAAAGTGGTATTTTGTAATTTCAGGATTTAACTTATAATTCAAAAATTATACTGCCCGTTTAAAATCTTAGAATTTTAAATATTATATTAAAAATTAAAAAGTAGGAATATATCTTGCATTTCTTTCTTATGTTTCAGATTAAATTAACTAAGCGCATAAATAAAGATTCTAATCATTTTTTGTTTACTTTACCAAACTATTCCTTATCTATTAGATTATCGCGTATTAAACGTACCAAATAAAAATTTTTTTTCAACCAATGTTAAAAGTCATCAATCACTATCCTTACCATTTCAACAACAAAAGAAAATTCAACTACAACGCACTGATGACAAAAATATTGTCCGTTAAATATAATAACACGATAATGTAAATATATTATCCGTAAAAATAATATCCCTTTCTTTTTAAAGTTATTTATTCCACATATCCTTAGAAATCGCCTAAGTTAAATAAATCAATTCCCTATTCATATATGAAGAGAAAGATTAGAGTTCAAACGAATCCTTTCCCCACTGGAACTCTTCCAAAAGCGTTATGATACCTAATTTCTGAAACTTCCCAAATGAATTTTTGACTGTGACTGTGTAAAAGCACAAGAAATAATAAGTTGGATGAAGGGACATAACGGCAAATTGCGATTTGACTAAATGTGTATTTGCGTGGCAGGTTGAAAATTGTTTCTGGATCTCCTGGGCCAAGTTTTCGGATGCATTTCGTGCTAACTGCGGGTTAACGGAATCGGTATGGATGAAGATTGATTAACATTGGAAAAGCATGGGCGTACTTGGAAAGATAATGGGTTTTCATTTGATTGCATCGCGAGCGTGGGATAAAGCATTTTAGAAATATTTTTCCAGTGGTAAGAAGCGTATAGAAAACTGACTTTTTAATTTTTATAGTGAGTTAGAGTTGTAATTTATATAACAACGGTGAACTCCATAAAAAAGAAATTATAAATTGGTAGGTTTCAAAATTAAAGAAATAAATTTTGAATTCTGAAAAATAAACCCTCTTATTTATTTCCTTGGTATTTGAAATGAGACGGATTTTCAATCGTTTACTTCCTTTTAATGTGATTATATGTATTTTTATGCAATACGTAATGAATGTAATTAAGCTTATTAATGTTTTTCACCGCGTAAATATCAGTTATTTTTCTGAGATTTACTTTTGAGATATGTTGCTCATGAATCCTCCCAGACATTCAATTTACATTATAGAACTTAAATATTAACATTGTATCGTTTATGGAGGAAATAATACCAAACGTGTAGGTATACTAGACTGTCGTTAATGAATTTTGAAGATGAACAAAATTCGGAAAATACTAATTTGAGGAAAAAAATCACTGAATAATATTTAAGGCAATAAAAAAAGCAATTGCTTACAAAATTAATGAGAAACATTTTCAACTGTCTGTACAGGAATACTTTGTTAAATAGAGCGAATCATATTTCAGTTTTCAATGCTATTATCATACTTTCTTTTTATGCATATAGTTCTTATATCAATGTATAGTTAACCGCATACGTCCCATTTCTAAACTCTTATTTAGGTAACAACTAAAGTTGAAATATTACATACTTTCGAAATAAGTTTGTGAGAACAAAATTTTCTTATTGTCGTTTTAATTTTTCTTTGTAATTTGGGAGTATTGAATAACGTCCTTTTTTTTTCGTTATCCTGGATTGAAATAATAAACTATAGTTTATATATTAAGCAACCGTTGAAAAAATGTATATCAGAAAAATAATGGTTGTTATAACTGAAAGAACATCACAGAAAATATTTAATTCTGTATTAACTATTAGTTTTGTAAATAGTTGACCTCTCTTCCAGGCTATTATCGGTATTTTGGAGGCCTTATGAAAGGAGTTCCAAAATTATAGGAAACAAAAAATGAAATTTATCCTAATAAATGCACAGAAGAACGTTAAACAAATAACTGATAATCTTCAAATTTTTATTGATTGAATAGTTTGGCTAGAATGATTGGAAAAACATATCTAGAAGAAAAGATAAAAACAAGTATATATGGAACCAAAATGCAAAAACAACTCTCATTAAGAATTAATGATCGTATCTCTATTTTTTTCGAATGAGAATTTTTTTCCGCAAGTCTCTGCTTTTATTAGTATTACAAAATTACCGTTAAGTGATCTTTCTATTGAAGACATTATGTAATTTTTCATGAATAAAATATTTCCTATTAGTGATACAGTCATTATTAACAATAACATAAATCCATAAAAGCTTATTTCGGTCCTTAAATGTACTGCTTTCAATTTTTTTCAAAGAACATTTCGATAACAAGCATACTGAAACAAACATTTCGAATATTAATTTACATTTTATCTCTATTAATACCAAGCAGAAGTAAATAATATAGTCAGTATTTTAAGAAATACGTTCGTATATTTTCGGTTTTCCAAATTATTATAAATACGAAAATAAGGAAATGTGTGTTAACCTATGAATAAATCTGATTTTATAATATACGACCCCTCTACACATCTGGCGCTGTTTCCAAGCATGTGAGTTGCAAGACTTTTGAACTCAATCGAGAAATAACAACAGATAAGGCGAGGTTCCGTGGAAGTCGAAAGAAAATAAGGAAAAAGAAGAAATGTTTTCTCAGCCTGTTAACTGGTTTGAGGGAGCAGGTGGGATTTTATAGTCAGTAGGTGTTTAGGGATCAAAAACACACGCACTAACACATACATGAAGAAAGAATGCAAACTTTCCGTTAAAAGGAAAGAAAAAACTTTTCTAAAAAGAAAATTTTCAAGCAGTGCGTTTTCATAACACCACCCAGAAGGCTCTATTTTTGCCCCTACTTTAGTTCTTCCTTCGTTCTCAACTGTCTTCTCTTGTCACTACGGTACCCCGCTATTTTTGAAGTTAGGTTTATTTAAAAGAAATATATAATGGAAGTAACATATTTTTACAAGACCATTTAGAGATGAAATGTAGTTTAAGAACCTTGTTTCATGCGTATAAAAAATCTTTATTCGATTTACAGTCCAATGTAATTTACTGTAAAATACAACGATCTAGAAATAGCATTTAATTTCCGACATTAATTTTGTTAGCCATACATTTACTATATAGAATAAAATAGCATAATATAGCATAAAAATATACTATATAGAATAAAAGTATTTTGGAGTAAAAATGCTACAAGAAGTAAGTTTATAATCAAGAAATGTAAAGAAAAGAACCTCATAAGCTAATTTTTTTTAAAGTCAACTTTTGGAGCAATTTAGGTCTTCGCATTGAGGAGTATGATAAATATATTTTATTTTGAAAATATTTACTGCACAAAACAAGTAAACGCATTCAGTTAATTAAACATTGACAATTTGAAATTGACATTATTCTTTTATTGCGAATACAAGTTTGATTTATTCATCTAATGTTTGAAAAATCTTAGTTAATAGCATTAGCACATTCAATTTCTTTCTTTGAAATATCACTTGAAATGCCTTATCACTTCTATTTAAATCTCTCGGAAAAATTCTTTCTCATATTCTGTCTCAAAGAAACTTGAAGAAAATAATAATGGGATTGTCTACTATAATCATGAAGGTGGTTTCCTTTTCTTACAGTGTGCAAAGTCAGCCTCTTATAATCTGTTGATGTCGAAATGCTACATCAAAGTAAAAGGGAGGATAGATTGATTGCATAATCTACCACGTATCTTACACATGGTTGCTAATTTCGCTAATAAACTAAATGTCATTCTTATGCAGAAGTACTAAGTAATTGATAATTAAACTATCTTTTATACAAAAAGATAACATGTTTTACAAAAACCACTCTACTACAATAAAGCACATTTTACGGATGGCAACATTGTGCTTTTTACCATTGGAGGATTTTAGATATCTATTTGGATTCAATGATTTAAAAACTAGTAATTTCCAGCAAATGGAAATAATTTACTCCAACGGATAATTTTCGACCATGTCTAAGATTTGACAAAACAGAAGTCTAGATATAAAAGTTTCATGTACATATGACAATCTTTTAGCTATTGAGGTTGAATAGTGAAAATCTGAAGCCCAAATAAAAGTCCTGCAAAGACTAAATAAAAAATTCACTATATCTTTTTCCAGCCTTCTGTGTAACAAACTGTCAAGAGCATACTACGCACTAGCTATATATTTCTATTCCTATATATCACGGCCTATGGTGAATGTTATTTAATCAAAGCTTACCTGCTATGCACAGAAGTTAAGTTATCACACTAGTTAATAACCTGCTAGAAATGCACTAACATTTTAGGGAAATGAACCTAGATTTATTTAAATTCTTCGAAGAAACATTAATAAGTTTTGACATTTTGTTTTCTTTGATATTGATCAGTTGACTACACATTTGGACAATTTTCATAGAAAAATAATGCGCTTTTTGGAATAAAAGATTTCATTCTTCGAGAAATGAATATCTTTTATTCAATATAAAAGATAATAAAAGAAAATGATGTAATTCACTTTAGAACTTGAATTATAATTTAATTTATTTAAACAAATTGAATAAATTTCAAGGAGAAAAAAAGGAGTATAACATCCCTTCTTGGATTTGGACTCCTGTTTATTTATTTATTTTGAAACTCGAAATTGATGTGATGTATCTATATAAGTATAAATTGTCAGAAAAAGTTACTTTCCGACAGGTAGTACAAATTGTCTTTGCCTGAAATTTATTGAGAATGAAAAAGATCTTTCAAAGTTTTGACTTTTTTTGCTAAGAAGGGGGCAACTAAAAAATAAAATTTAATCATAAGAAATATGATATTCCGAATACATAGTCCGAAATGTAGCTACATCTAATCTTTTAATCGATACAGATAGTTAGATATTTTTCAGGGTAAATCTTGAACTTAAAGGAATATCATACATTTGAGTTATAAAAAGAGAGTAAAATACTTTAATAGAATTAGCTGCATTATTACAGAAATCTTTTGTGAGGATACAATAAGATATTATATATTAATCTGTAAATTGAACATACATTTAATCTTTATTTTTAAATATTCCGTACAACTTCAACTAAATACATTTTGTTTCAAGTCATGCATATGATGGTTACTTTAAGCAAGAACTTAGAATGTGTTCATTTTTAATATAAGTATCTGAAATGGCTAAACATTTTGAAAAAACATTTTGATATTCGAAAATAAGCTAATGAAAATGAGTATGCACACATTTTTAAAATGTAATGAAATATCGACAAAATCTAAAGAAAATAGTTATTTGTTTTTCTTTGATTATTTTTTTAATATCCTCTCTTATCAATTCTATTTATTACAAAAATATTAGAATTATTTTTCTCTGAAACATACAAAATAAATAAGTAAAAAAATAAAATAGTGTTTTAAATTTTAGCCCGCAAACATTCTGCACATTTTGAAAAATAAATTTACGGCTTAGGAGAATAAGAATGGACATACAAAACCTGATCATAAAATGAAAAGAATTTAATTTATTATCATAACTTACTCCAATAAAATGTGTAGAATGGAATTAGCCATCAATTTGTTACCGTCATTTTAATATAGTATAATAATTCTTAAATTCAATAGATTTCAGAGCACAGAGCTAGATTTTAAAGAATTATTTGTACTTCATTTTTGAAGCAATCCCTTAAATAACACGCAGAGCAATATTTGTCATAACAGAAAATGTTCTTTTCATTTTGCTAAAATGATTTGTTTTACTCATTAGTAAATTCTACGTTGACAGAGAAATTTTAGGTTTTTCCCGGCGCATTTTTAGCTCAAATGAAAATCTATTTGGTTGCTTTCAAAGTAGAATATGCAAAATCTGTCATAAAGAGCCTGTTGGAACATTAATTCAAACTAGAAATCTTCTTTCATCCATTTAATGATAATGTTAAGAAACAATGCTATTTTTATATTTGTTGTTTGGTGTTTCAGATAGAAGGAAGGAATGATTTAATGAGCAACTCTTCTTTTAAATTTATATCTAATCTCAGGGTCGTGTGAATTCCAAATATTTATTCATTTTAAAAAAATTCTTCTGAAATGTCGTACATGTTATTTTAATCAAATATGCTTTATTGAAATACGGAAGGAAGTAAATATTACTTTGATATTTAGCGTAAGATCATTTTAATAGAATGAAATGCTAATTACTTTTAGAGAATACATGAAACATTTTTATGTGAAAGAAATGTGAAAAGTATTTTATTCGTGGATAGTTGTTTACAGTTTCAATTTAGCTAAGTAAATAGCATGTCACGAATATTGTTATTATACTTTAATATAGGTTAAGAAATTTTAATTAACCATGTTTGTCTCTCTGACCCTAAAGCTGGGAAGCGAAGCTAGTTAGAAAATTTAATTTCTATATATTTTTCTGTCCTATTCCGTATAGTTAAAAATAAGAATATAACATCTTCATCTTTTGAAAAAATAGATAACTAATTAAAAATAATAATACAACCTCTTCATCTTTCAGAAAAATAAATGTTTCAAATTAAATAATTTGGCAGTAATTATTAGAATTATAACGGAACTAATAATTAACCACATCTTCAGACAGCTCTAACCAAAAGGCTAATTGCAAAACTTTGAATAAAGGCGAGATTACAGCGTGGTCTGTCGAATAGTGAAAGTTGTTTGTTAATAGTATCAGTATTTTTATTAATTTTATTTATTAAAAGTTATTTTTGCTGATCAATATTTCATTCAAATTATTCAAAATTATTTTCGAGGCCTAAAGTGTTTCTTCTGTTTTCTCACAGGTCAAATTTTATGTTATTACCCTTTTCGATTACTATTTTCAAGTAAAAGGAATTGCACTATTGATTTCTAGGCCCTATAATGACCAGAACAAAGAAAAAAATCTACTGTAAAATATCCAAATAAACCTTAAAATTGCGGATACAGAGTGCGTAAACAATTTTAACGTAGGACTACGTTTCTCCCATTGGGGTCTCAGGAAGAAAATTGACTCACACGCCAAAACACTACAAAACTTGGTATGGGAGATCCTATATATCTCGATAACTACATATGCTTAAAACATAACTAACATTTCATTTTAGAGATAAAGGGTAACAACAGAAGTTCCGAAAGAAAATTAAAAATCGGAATTGTAGTTCAGCGACTGCCGAGTCGCAAATTTGCGCAAAAATGTGCATGAATTGGTGACGCGATCTTCTATATCTCGGTAACTACATATGTTGAAAACATAACTAATGTCTTATTTTAGAGATAAAGGGTAACAGCAGAAGTTACAAAAAACTTACTTAAACTTAGAATTTTACGAGAAACTTCGAGAAACAAAAAATTCACGCGAGTAAAGTAGTCCTACACCTTTAACATTAGCGGCGTTTGAAAAGACAGCCTCCAGTCATTTTTTTACAAACTTTATGTAGTGACCTATTCCAGATAAGCGCAATTCATCATGCAGTGCGTGGCAACTGAAGCTACAAAGCGCTAAATTATATTTCTCAGTTAGTTGACTCCAATAGCTGCTCTCTCATACTTGGACTTCTCCCTGCAGGGGTTCATAAGAAAAGTATCATCCACGATGGTAGTCCCGTCAGTTCTGAATAGTATTTGTTGCCCTGGAATTTTGTAACTGCAGTTGCGGTAATATCAGCTCCTGGTGTTTTTGCTAAAGTATTCTGATCATTGTCTCATTGGGTTAAAGCTGGTGGACAAACTTTTAAGCAATTTCTCAAATTTGTTCTATAAAACACGCTTATTAAATTCAGTGTTTTTCTTTATTGCTGCATCTTTCAGTCTTCAGATTTACATTTCTGGATACAGTAACTTCCACCTGAAGCACTTCACCGCTTGAGTTAAGATCATACATGGTGATTTGAGCTTGTTAATCCTAGAAAATTAAGACTAAGAGATTTAAAACACCTCTATGTGATACAATGGGTAGCAACTGAATTCCAAAAACAAAAATAAGTCCAATCCCACATGATATTATGATACTGAAAATGATTATAGACATAATAGTTTTATTTCTCTCGAAATGACTATATAATGGGAATATTTTCATTCAATAAGAGATGATTCTTAATTATAAAAATAGGGTGCCACAAAGAACAAAAAATAAAGGTATATGAATCATACCACACGTTGAGAAAATATTAGTTAAATGACACGTTAAAAGAAGTTTAAAAAATAGAAAAATAGCAAGTTTATAAAAGACATTTTTATTGCAAGCACTATATGTCCATAACGAATCGACATAAATAATACATCAGTTAATGAATGTAATTATAAGTAGATTGAATGTCATCATAAAGAAATTATTTTTAAGCGAACATTCAAACTATATATCTGAGAATACATTTGGAAAATTTTATAAATCATTTATGTTAAAACCATTCAAATATGCTGTGTCAATTGATCAATTTGTATCTCAATTTTTCAAAGGATTGTAAAAAAGAGCAATCTTTGTTGAGAATTCCATTCAATAAGATCTATTCCTTTAAACCAACTAAAATAACTTCCATTTAAGTTCTATAATCATTTCCTTTTACAATTCTGGAAACAAAAAAATAATGAGTATGAACTATTTAATAAAGTCCGATCCTTTTACACAATAACTCTCTTATTGTTTAAGATTTATCAAGACTTTGTAGGAACTCCGTAAAACAAACACAAAAAAAGTTATCACAGACACAGATCTTTGATATCTTTTATCTTTAAACCATCCTTTTCCGACACCAGACTGATGCCCATTGAGGGCTCGAAATGGTGGTTATACTCGGTTAAATTTATGATATTAATATTTTTTATCTATTATTTGGTAGATGCAGTTTTGCGAGGCCCTTGGCGGTCATATGCCTTGCAGTTACTCCAAGTTTTATGACCAAGCTGTTC
>BGPR01038111.1:0-14855 GCA_013235015.1 Araneus ventricosus | reverse complement strand
CAAAACTTGTATTTGTTTCTAGAAATTGATAGAAATGCTTTCTCAGCTTATTTATTCTTTCATATGATGCAATCAGCAGACGACTTAATACTTTTTTCCAAGCTCCCATCCGCTGATTTTGATAGTTTTTACATAATCCAAAAATATTAGGATTTTCGGCAAATATATTTCGGTACATTATTCGGTAACATTTAGTTAAGTCGTAAAAGATTTCCATAGTTTGAAATCATAGTAATTTTCCATATATGGCGATTTTTCGTCTGACTTTGTATTTTTTTTCACGGCTGTATTGTTCACGTTGACATTTATTTTTACAAAATACAGGCATTCTAATAAAATACTTCATTGTCTGTCTTGTAAAGATAAAATTATACATATCTTTTTAAGTGAAAAATTTAGCTAATTCATGTCCGTGACCATTTTGGCATGCTGGGAGCTCAACAGCATGTATATCCCTGAAAATATTAATATTATTATAACTTTATGGATATAAAAGACTACGTTAATAAATTTCTAAGTTTCCGGTGGATTATGATTAATGGTTAAGCTTAGGTTTATCATACGTGGAAAGCAGGAGCACATTGGTTATGAAATGAAAATCACACATATTTATAAACTGTACATAGGATTCAAAGGCTCCAATAGATTTATTATGGGACAGCCAATATCAGCTTTATTTAATATGCTATGATGGTTCTCAAACGAAATGATGTAATGCGCTATAATGTTAATCTAAAACAAACACCAATATTAAAAAACGCGAAGTTTCGTTTTACACGGTATATATCTTTATTTCCGAATACAATGTTTCAAAAGTCGAGTAGATCAAAGTCACGGATTTCGATACTGGGATATTTGAATAATGGGATATATATTTGTATGTGAATAATCCGCATATTTATATTACAGTAAGATAAGAGTAGCTTTGAAATATTCGAGACAATTTACTTCACCTTTTATGTTTCATTCAATAAATAAATTTGAACTTGACCATCTAAATCGGCATTCTGTCCTTTTTCTTCAAATTATAGAGAAAATCTTCCGAAATTATAGAAATTCAATTTTATTTCTATATCTCAAATTTGGAGAGTAGATTAGTCACAAAATTCAAAACCAACTCATCCGCCAATTCGGGCCGATCCATTCAGTTACCGTCTATACAGATAAAATTGTGTCTCGTAGAAAGAAGACTTCACAATATCCGGATGATTTCAGTGTTTCACTTTCCGGTGAAAATGCCAACAACAAATCACAAATCTACAGGATCGTCGGTCTTGGATAAGAAAAAATCAGACCCCGAACACCGACGGAATCGATACGTGTAAATGGAAGGTTGTCTGGCCCCTCTAATCTTTTAGCCGTGTTTCCGCTTCATTTCAGTGGACGGTCTTCAGTTACGCCGGTCGTAATACACTTACTACAGGACAGCTTGCGGGAAGTTGTAATTACGGAGCATTTGGTTGAAGACAGAGCAATAATTACAGCGATTCCGGACAGGATGAAGAGATCCTTTGGAAAAGACGGTGTGTGATGAAGAAACGAGTAATTAATGGCTTCTGTTGGTTGTCTCTTCAATGATATTTTTCAGTTTTTGTTTACATTCAATTTATTTGGAAGGATTAAATATATTATCTACAGATAGGAAACATATATTATCCTGTAGAATCATTAAGTTTCCGTAAGCCAGAATAATTTTCATCTTTAATAGTCGAAGTGTATCTCACGGATCTAAAATCTACTGTGCGGTATTTTCACCCGATTATGATAATTTTTTATATCTATAATAATCAATCCTAATGAGAATGTAAATGAGTATTCTATAAGAAATATTGAAATTATAATGCATCAAAAGTAGAATAAAATAACAGAGAACAAAATATATAATTATAGTATACTATCTATTATATATTCCGAATAAGACAGTGTTATTATGCTTGAAATATTTGCGAGAAATGTAAATTTGAGAAAGTAAGACAAAGTTTCACAAATGGCAATCTAACAAAGTAGGACTGTTAATTTAAAATGCTAATTATGGCTAGTTAATTATAAAAGTTAATTCTTGGTTGGTGCCAAAGGTTAAAATTTAGATTTATTATTCAATTATCAAAAGAATGCTGGGTGCTGGAAATATGAAACACAAACAATTAAACAATTTGCTGCACCTAAGAATGCACTTACCTTTCAGGCACCTGAAAAATTTAATTTTCAGCGTTGTAGAAATTAAAACAGAATCAAAATTTTAAATTTAAATTTTTTTATTTTACAATTGTTTAAATTAAATCATTTACTGCCGCCACTTTCAAATAGATATATCCAAAAATGATGCACACGACCAAACTATCAAAAATAACAAATAAAAAAGAAAATGTAGCTACACATCATAACAAAAGCTCTGCAGGCTCGATATGATAAAAAGATACTAAAAACAAAACTACTTAATTCTAAGAAACATTTTGCTTCTGCAGAAAAAATTGTAGTATGTGAAAACTTATTGGCAACACATGATGTAGGTAAAACTCGAAAATTTTTTCTTTCACAAATGATATTTGCAGCAAAAATTTTAGAGACTAATCAACGCACATAGCTTTGTAATTTTTACATACGATTAATCAGGAAAAAACTCTGAACGAACCTCAGGTGATTCAGTTGCATTATTGATGCTCACAAATGCTTCGAACAGAACTTCCCTCACTGTCCAATCTTAACGGAAAAGAAGCTATCGAAGGACAGGCTGTTCAATTATACAAACCTGAGCATTATTAGTGCACTGCAATCCATTATTGCAGGGCATTTTAGGTTGAATACTATTTTCAATAACCGAGACTGGATAACTTCGTGCGTGCAGAATAAGTTCGCTCAATCTATAGATTGTTGGAGAGCGTAAAATATCACCACAAAGCCATCACAACGGCCTCCATTCCATACGTGAACATTAAAAACGAAAACTGCAGTAGACACCATACAAAACTGAAAGATTTTTCCAACTTGCAGAAAAACAAAACATGACAAAAAGTTGTTGGAGAAAACGAACCATTACTTTCTATTTTCCAAAGGAAAAAAAATACTGCAGGGACAAGCACCCTGAAGGCCTAAAGGCCTCCAGGAGCCCGCAGGTGCAACTACCTACTTCACATTTAGTCAAGCACAGAAAGAATTCAAATCACACAAAGGAATCTTCCAGAGAGGTGACGCTAAAGCCCTTTTACACAAAAATTCATACGCGGAACAAGATGGCGAGCAAATAGTTCCTTCAAATTAATTTCATTTATAATTTAATGAACTTGAAACATTGAAGGAAAAGACATAAAAAGTTAAGGATATTAATATATAAGTTGATTACTGAGTAAATAATTAAGAAAAATTTAGATATTTAATAAAACTGTTAAAAAGTACCGTTTAAATTTCAAAAGTTGCCAAAGATGCCACAAGAAACTAAATAAACTTTGGTAGCGAAAATTTAAATATTTAAAAATACTGATAAATCCGAAAGATGATGTAGTTGCATTTTTTGCAATCTAACAAGGACAAATTTTAAAAAATGACAATTTGACAAAGTAGGACAAATTGCACAAATGACAATTTGACAAAGTAGGTCAAGATTTCATAAATGACAATTTGACAAAGTAGGTCAAGGTTTCACAAATTACAATTTGACAAAGTAGGACAAAGTTTCACAAGTGACAATTTAACAAAGTGGGACAAAGTTTCACAAATGACAATTTGACGAACTAAGACAAAGTTTCACTAATGACAATTTGACAAAGTGGGACAAATTTTCGCAAATGAAAATTTGACAAAGTTTCACAGATGACAATTTGACAAACTTTAGAAAAGTTTTCTAAGCTATCTGCTTAAGAAAACTGTAATTAGTTTACCATCAGCCTACTGAAACTATTTTCAAGGCTAGAATGTCTGAGGAAGTAATTGTAAAACACGATACGTCCAACAACCTAATTGAAATTATATTCGGCATGATTCGGCTATTCCAATTGCTTTTATTCCAATTGGTATTTTGGCGATTTCGGTTGCTTTTTAGATCTAAGAACTGCAGTGAACCATCTGTATTCACGCCGAACTCCCAGAAAAATTTTAAAATATCTTTCAAATTTCAAACTTTCCGATATCAAGTTAGAGTTTCTTTAAATTAAAATGATCAAGATGACAAAATAATTTAAAATCTCTTGAATTCCGAAGAAAAAATTTAATTTTTTTCCTGCCCATTGCATTGTTACATGCATGAAATCAACAAAACGCAATTAAATAAGAAACAATATTTTCACTTCATTAAATAAGTCGTTGAAGAGATTATGAAAACAAATGCCGTAAAATCCCAAAATTAGTACAGTAACTAAAATTTGGAAAAAATGTTTGGTCTTAACCAAATTTCTTTTACTACACTACCTCTTCTATTTTTTAGTTTAATTTATTAAACAAAGGTTTTTACATAAATCAGAATCAACCTATTTTTAAATGAGATGAGTAACAAAACAAAATGTATTCTGATATCAGTAAAAAAATCTGTTATTGCTTTTGAATATTACTGTAGATTTTTATTGACAGTTCTGGTTCTACCCATCTTGATTTCAATTCTCTTAATTTCACTTTTAACAAATAATCATAAAGAAAATTAAACATTTAATCCTATGGATGACTTATCGACCTTTAAAGAATGGCTAGTTAAAAAGTTAAAAAAATTAATTCATTCAATTTCGTTTTACAGGATTCATTCATTTAAACGGCTGCAAATTCCATTATAATTGCTGTGTAATTTTTAAAATATATGAAAATAATTAGCCATCTATTAACCTCTGCTATTGCATTGCAAAAAATAAATCTTTATCGTGACAATTGCAATAGGGTTTTCATTAAAAGGAACCAGTGATTCATTAAAAATACCGATCGAAAATAATACATTTTACCAAATTTACCACAAGTAACACTTTCATGGAATAATAACAGATTAAACTATTTTCTCCTTTTCCTTCAAGTATCATAAGTGGTCTTGGAGTTTCATATTGATACCATATAAAAACTATATTCTCTTAAAATTACTTACTGTCGTGAAAAATATTTGATAAAGATAAACAAAAAATAATGTATAATGCACTCCAGAGATGTATATCACCATTCATTTTTAAGTAGCTTAATTATTCAACAACATCAAAATCGAGGATATCATCATCACATTTGTAAACTTTTAATGAATTCTGTACCTTATATCCGCCTACGTTGACAAAATAACGAAATACATCCTCATTTTAACACTGAATTAAATAAAAATCTCTAATATTTCTTTCATTTAAGCAAGCTGGGACAATCTAAAAACCATTTATCAATATTTTGAAACGCTGATTTCGTAAAACAAGCAAAAGTATTCTTAATTTTGAAGAAAGCATCATATTTTAAAGGAAAGCTCTTTAAAATATAAAAGGATTTGTTTATGATAGTGTCAGTAGTTTGTGAAGCTAACAACGTTTCAAAATAACACCAAAATATGCATAAAAAAATTTGCTTGGATTTCAAAACAAGAAAAATTGCATTCTTATTACGCAGTTATTCGTGTCATGGTGTAAGCTGTTATATCACAAAATACATTTTTCATAATTTACAAACTTTAAAAGATAAAGTGAAAAAAGGCGAGCTTTCTGATTAGTACGCAATTATTTCCAAATTTAAAAGAATACTTTCTTTGTATAATAAAATTTCTTCAAACTCTCAAAGGAATGAATTCACTGAATATTTACGAAAAGAGAAAAAACGTAAGCAAAGAGTTGCAAACTTCCATAGTTAATACAAGGCAACTCAATTGTTAGTTGTTGCAACAGAGAAGGAAATCTATCTTTTGCAAACAAAAGCGAAATACTTCAAAAATAGTTTCTATCTTGTAAATAAAACGGCTTTTGACACAGTCTGTTTATGAATTATTAATCAAAAACAGAAAAACAATACATTGCTTTTGTTTTAATTAAACATCACCTGCTTTGTCAGAATATAAATATTGAAAAAAGTAACTCAGAAATTCTAGAAAGATGGCAAATTTGTTTTATTTGCTTATAAAAAACTTTCTCTCACAAACGATTGTTAAAAATAAATAAATGTTTTTAATGAGAAAAGCATCTGGTAAATGGTTTCAAATTATTAACTGGGGACGTACATTAGTTAGTTCGTAAAGAACCAATCAAATTCAGAGTATTGGTTTCGAAATACGTCTTTATTTCTTTACTTTTCATAAATTCTTACTGATTAGCAATTTTAAAGGAAAACATTTTTCTCCGCGTTATTTAGGTTTCAACTGTAAGCAGTGTTATTTTTTTATTCTTAGGAAATTAATTGAAATTCTCAGAAATGGAGTATTTTATCAGCTTATATTTTTTAAAGTAATTTAAAGTGAATGATTTTCCGTTTATTTGAGATTCATTTTGAAAAGCAATCAGTTTCTTTCTGCGATCGACAAAGAATTTCAACGTCATGTATTTATGTCAAACACGAAATATCTTATATTTCTGTGGCCCCGTCATTTCTCTTCTAAATTTTTTTCTTCAGCATTCCATTCATTTTTGTTCTTAATTTTACCATATTTCTCGGAAAACTGTAAGAGAAAATGATTTCATGTCTTTTTTGGAACAAATGAAAGATCTCCAATACGGAATAGGTATTGTTAAAACGAAAAATTCAAAACAATTTATGGAATTCATTGATATATTTGGATCTTAATGGCTGGGATAAACAAGAAATTGGATGAAACACTTTTTGGGGTAATCTTACTCTTATTTATTTAATCCATTTGTAAAAGAAGTAAAAGACATCTTACAATAGTATCTTTCAAAAAAAATTATTTCAAGAACCTGAAGAGAAGAGTTAGAAATACTGTGCTCCTCGGAGCTACAGAAAAAAATTTAGTAATACAGCTTGCAATTTTGTGAGCTTTCAAAATAAAATGTTATTGAATTTTCATTTGCAGATCCATTTGAGGGATAAAATGGATGCTTCTTTGACAGAAAAAATATCAGAAATAACTGAATATGAAATAAGCTTTCGCATTTAGCTGAAAAATAATATACACTACTCATAAAAATTAGGGGACATTTCAAAATGAATATAAAGTGATAAAAATCATCTATTCACCTGATAGTTTTCACTGGTATGATGGTGAATTGATAACAATGTAACACGAACAATAAAAAACTATATATATAACACCGGTTTTTTTATTTCACAATAAAAATAGAATAATCAATGAATTTGAAATTTTTACCATAAAACCTTACCATAAATAGGATCTTCACAACAGATGTATTTCATATCCACTTAAAGTTTGATTATTTCTACTCTAATCTGCTAATCCATGTGCTCTCTGAATATTCGCTATAGATCCCCGATCGGAAATATTCTCCAATTGCTCTGTCATACTTAATATTAATTGGAATCGTAAATTCCGCCGCCCCGTGTGAAGAGAAGTGTAGGATCGAATTTCTAGTAGACCGGTTCGTTTTACAAATCTATATTCCTTCACTTTAACTGTAACTGCTCGCCGATTCATGCGACGGAAGCATACGAATTTCTAAAGCATATACATTCGAGTCATGAATATTTATGATCGATTTTAAACGGGAGCGTTTTGAATTGGCCAGTATCAAACTAAATTCCAATCCACCTGAATCGAAATGGCTCAATATTAAGAGAATATTTGCTCTGGATGGAATTTATGAGGATTACTTAATAATCCAGACTTAATATGACATGCAGGAATTGGTATAGATAGTGAGTATATACACTTGAAAAGTGTTTCCGCCAATTAATAATTCGTGATATAGTGTTATGTAAGCTCTTTCAATGGCTCGGTGACTTCTATTGAAATAAACTCGATCCACGTAACATAGCATTAGAAGCAGATAAAAATACAAATTAATTTAATTAGACGGAATATATGCAGCAGATTTTGAAAAGATTTTTGCAGGTAAGTTAAAATAGTTTTTAGCAAACAAAATAATATACCCAAATAAATACATTCACCGCATTCAAGAATATTGCTTTTTGCCAAGATATATTAAATTTCCTTCACCTATCATTCTGAATTGTTGTGTTGTGTTTCGTGTAACTACAGCATACGTCCTCCCAAATCCTATTATGCTGCCTCATCGTGGCGAGGGTGGTGGCCCTAGGTGGGCGATGTACGTCTGGGAATTTTTCTACTGGAAGGGTCACCCAAGGCATGAAGGCCATTCCAGTATACCAGCTAAAGCATGAAGGCAATGGACAAAGTCAGACTTCTTCCCTCGGGCGTCCATGGTCTAGTGCCAACAGAAGCTGCACTCTCTTCCTTTACCATGAATCGTTCGCCTACAGTTTTGAATACTGCATCGTTTTCCTGTGGGCGGGCGGACTCTTGGACTTGGTCTAGCTGAGGACTAGAACAACTGGAATGAGTAACAACAACAGTATATGTTCGTGTTTCAGTTTCCAGAAAAGACATACACGACAGTTATCGTTTACTTATTACGCATGTTAAGGGACAGAACAGAACACCACTACACGCCCCTGCGACTATAACCTTTTGGTTATTTAAACAGTGTGGCGGACAAGATGGAAGTGACATCGGTAGACGCTCTTGAACTGTCTAGCAAATAATGGCGAAGGCAGAGAGATGGATAATATACAAGAAACAAAGGGGAGTATCATGTAAAACCATATAGAATCAAAAACTGTAAAAAGGAAAGAAATATGAATATGAAGTGTGCAATATCAACAAATAAGAGAGAAAAAGAAAAAAGACTAATGAAATAAAGAAATAAAAAAATCCACGAAAACAAACTAGAGTGCGAGTGTTAAAGCGCATGTGTGTCTGTTCTGTTGATTGTTCTTTTCTGAATAAAGTGGAAGTTCTTCTGTGTGGAAGCGGACAGGCAGGCAGATTTTCCGTAGAGATATTTCGTCCAAAATTCGATAGAGTCGTAAAATTATGGTGTAGAGACAGCATAACAAATTCGAATTGACTAGTCTATTGCGTTCTTGAGTTATGGTGTTAAGAGTAGGGTTACCATACGTCCGGATTTCGCCCGTGTAGTCTGGATTTGAATCTGCCGTCCAGAGTAGTGTCTGGATCTTCAGAATCTTCGGATTTCACCAATGAATGCGATACGAGAGAAATTTGGATGTAATAGAGAATATCTGATTTATTCGAGAAAGATGAAGTCATTGGAAGAAAATTCATTGTTCAAGTCCATTGTTGATGAGACAGTGGATAAGCATCCTTATCCACGCCCCCAGTTTAAACTGAAAATTAAAAGTTTTGGTATTTATGTTTTAATTCTCTTTTTCATTCCTATAATTCTGAACTACCAAACATTAATACGAATTGTATCTTTGTATTCTGAAGACTTAAATTTCTTTCACTTCCTCAAACTAGCGCTAGTGTTATGGAAGTCGGTGGTTGACAGGCATTCTTTAGAAATTTTTACTATACTTTGACACTATACTATATTATATTTTATACTATAATGCATTTTTCTGTAATAAATATTTGTTACGGAGAATATGTGATAAAACAAATCCGGCATCGTAAGTATCATAACTATTAACGTAACTAAACTCATAACTTAGCATAGCTGTTCTCTTATGTTATGTTGTATAGATTACGCTCACAGAATCCCTTATCATGACAGTCTATTCCAGAAAAGACAATATTCAGCAGGCTGTGCCAAAATTATCAAATAGTTTTGCTTTTTGTCTCCAAGAATAAATTTATACATTATTGTGTGGAAAATATATATTTATATACAGAGTGTAAGTGAAAAATGAGTTTACTGAAGATTCCTTTGTCCATTATCTACTCCACCTTCTACTGTAAATTGATCACTGAAATGAACGTTTAAATTCTGTTAGAATATTTTGAATAGCTAGCAAAATATTCTGAAGAATATTTTGCTAGCTATTGGAACAGTAATTACTGCCAAAATATTGGAAATGCATAATCGAATTTTCGAATGTTCTCTTTAATATTCCGAAAGTCTTAATTTCTTCAAAAGTTTACTAAAAGAATCTGCAATCCATTTAGGTTTATGTCTCATCTCATAAAAGTAGGATAAATATTTTAATTTTCAAAAGAATATGCATTGGTTGAACTTAATTATTTTTCTATTTAGTAAGTTGCTGAATATAAATACCTTCTGATATTTATACTGGAAGACATTAGTTTGACGTAACTGACATTTGATAACGTTTTGAAACTTTATATAAATTTGAATGTAAAATAGAATATAACATTAATGAATTTCTGTAAAACGTTCGTTGGTCTGGAGTATTTGTTATTTAATTTCATAATCTAAATATGTTGAATTTCCATTAGAAAATGAGGAAAAAAACTGATAACAAATTCTGAATATCTTTTTAATGATCTTTTACGAAAAACATTTATGTTGCATAAATTTGAAGGGTTTTCTTCAAAATATTAAAAGTAATTCGCATAAAAACAAATACAGAATTTAAAAAATTAATTAAATGAGAACTCGACTTACTACTTCAAACAATCTCTACTAATAGTAAAGGAGAATGTGTGTGTGTCTGTGTTTTGGTCTTTTACAGTGCAGACCGCTGGACTAAGAGCTATAAAATTCGGCATGAACATACTTTGAAGGATGGGAATGTGCACCAAGGAGCCCTTTTTTAAAATTTCAATTAATTAAAAATTAAGGAAAATTTTGGCGATTTTTCCTAATAATATCCGAAAATATGACAGCATAAATATAATTTTTACTCTATCTGAAAGTGCAAAAAAATTAACTTTCCAATGATGTCAATTAAGTTGCCGTACAATGTTTTCTCGAATGTTAATGAATGTTTAAATATATTTTTGGCATCATTTACAACAATAATTTTCATTGTTGCAACGCAACTCAAACCGTTTTCATTGTTTAATCAACTATTTAATGTATATTTCTCTTTCATTGTTGAAATCTGAGATAATATCCTAATACAGTTTGCTTTCATATTTTATTTCATCATAATTTTTATGAAATATGCAAACCAAGCTTTCCGAGGTATTGTTTTGCTTACATAAAGAAATATATCCAGTTACCTCATTGGTTATTGCTGCTAAGTTTTCATTCTTTTCTCAGCATGTTATAATCCAGCTAACATGTCGCTGGCCATAAAATGTGCTGCGTCATTTTCATGTTGAAATCAAATGCACATTTCACAAGAGGAATAAGGAAGTGAAGATAGTGCCGAACAACATGGAATTAGAGGTTACATGACATGGTCAGTTATTTGACTCCATCAGGAACATTTATGTAGACAATGAACAGAAGAGATCCAAGGTCACTTACAAAACGTGGGTTAAATATCTACCACAATCTGAATTTTAAAATTATGTTGTTAAGAGAACCATGAATATAAAATGATGCAAGATTTAATTGAAATCATATTCCCGGCGAACAAGCTGGTGGCCGAAGGCGGCTAGTTAAGAAATAAACTTAAAACTGAAATATTTCATCAATCGAAACAAATGCAAATCCACTATTTTAACAGAAAAAAAATCTATTTGCTAATAATAATTCTATACATAAGTCATTTGGTATCGAACGTATGATTCATGCATTCCATTTAAAAAAAATTAGTTGGAAATATATTTTATTTAAATAAAATGATGTGGGCTAGAATCTTTCATGAGACTAACGGAAATAAATCCAGTTTTATAGAGCTTTAGAAATGATCTGTGTTTCATTTCTATCACGATTTAAATATGTGTTGCTCGTGAAATGAAACCATTTCTATCTCATGTATTGCACGAATGAATAAGGCAGAAAAAATCGCAAAAATGTATTCGAATTCCACACCAGACTTATATACATAACCTCTTTATGTAAAGTAGGCCATACGTACAGAGCAGTCTCGCTTCCGGTTTCATGATACAACTCTAAACTGAATTTGAAAAACTTATAAAATCTTTTTCTTTGTACCCAAACACTCCAAGATTTGAACCCATCATCGGCGCAATAAACTCTGTTTTATTATTTCTTCGTATGGTTTATAGAAGGAGCAGTAAAGCAGTAAAAAACTCCGTTTACTTTAAGCTGTTTTCTCCCCAGATTTAGTTTGGCGAGAGATTTGGCGCTCTTTCTGTGACACAGAAAGTCTATAAAATTTGATTTGGAGATAACTAAATCGGATCTCGCTATCGAAATAATAGAGGAACAGCGATATCGAGATCTCAGTTTGCCGAGAGATTTGGCGCTCTTCCTGTGACACAAAAAGTCTATAAAATTTGATTTGTAGGCAACTAAATCGGCTTTTGCTGTCGAAATAATAGAGGAACAGCGATATCGAGATCTTACTTTGGTGAGAGATTTGACGCTCTTCCTATGACACAGAAAGTCTATAAAATTTGATTTGGAGATAACTAAATCGGCTCTCACTATCGAAATAATAGAGGAAGAGTGATATCGAGATCTCCACTCAGAGTTTAAATAAAATGCAAAGTTTGCAAGAAATATCGAAATAAATGCGCACAAGAAAATAACTTCCTAGAAGTTTTGAGAAAGATAAAAACAACTGAATAACACAAAATAAAATAGTAAGCAAACATTGCATGAGAACAATAAGAAACATGACGAGTTCTAAATATCGAGCGTTAATATAGTCGCTAATTCAGCTTGCTTGGTATTAGCAGCAGTCTTTATGTGCGTAATAAATATTTATAACTCGCAATTTGTCTAAAGAATGCAATCCTAAAAGTATTCCATAACGTGATGATAGAATATATTCCGACTGCACCGTTCAATTGCGTAATCAGAAAAAATGAAGTATCTTATACAGTAGGAAAAATAAAAACAGCCAAAAACAGAAAGATGCCACAGTTTCACAAATCGGTGTACCTTAAAATCAGAAATTCAAAAAAATTTGAAAGAATACGCATTTTGAAACAAATCTCCTTTTACCGCTTATTATTAATCAATAATATTAAATATGTAGAGGTAGGAGATTCATGTTTATATGGAATGCCGCTGTTGAAGAATTAATTCAATTTCAGGAGCCATTTTTGTTAGATGGCTACGATCCACGACACAGTACATTAAAAGGTACAAGACGTAAGACAGAGACCAACATCACAACACAAGTACACAGAAGAAGAAGAGAGAGAGGCATCATGGGAAAAACCCGGATGGCTCTAGTAGCGCCACCTACCATAAAAAGGAGGGCAGTGAATTGTAACCGCTACAAATGCAATATCTTAATATCATTTTTCGAAAGATCTTATAAAGTGAAGCAGTATTCTTTAGTGCCATCACATAAAGCTTATATTTTTATGACAAACAAATATCCCAAGAAACTTGAATAATATCCATATCTTGGGAATATTTTCGAAGAAGACAACTCTAAGGAAACTGCTATAATTATTGGATGTTGCCTCCTTTTGTGTTGCTACTAATAAACCGTTCCTTTTGCTTCCACAAAGGAAATAAGTAGATGTATTAGGACCAAATGAATGACACAAAGGACTCCCTTTGTGGACCATGGCTTCGTTTACTATCGACGAAGTTGCTCACCAGATATCTTTTCTGCAATGCTACTTGCAAACTTTTTCGTAATAATCTCTGTATAGTTGATGACTATATGGACTGAATTATACTTGTAATCAGAAAAAAAGCACATATATTAAAAATAGTGTCATTTTTTATGTCTTAATTTATATTTCCGTGGGTACTTTCAATAGCAATCAAAAATAATAATAATAATAATAGATCAAAATCAATATTTTTTAAATTTGAATCTTCGAACAGCAATATTGAGTTTTAGGAAATTTGAATATTCTATGCACCCATCTGAAATTCTAAATTAAATACATAATTAAAATAGCAATTCAACAATTGATACTCGAATATTCAAGTTTGTACTTGTGGAAAACCAATCATTATTTTGCTTCTCGTAGGAAACCACAGAAATTCTGCTCGCTGTAATGCCAACAACGTTGTAAAGCTTAAAGGTATTCAACTGGAAATTTTATATAAGCTGCCTTAGATATCTGGCTTCAAATTTATGAAAGAAAATTTACGCTACGTTTCAAGCATGCGTAATTAAAATGTATATACTAAAATACTCATATTTCCTCAAATATTTAAGGTATTTTCTTCAAACTTTATCAGGTTTCTCTTACATATTTTCGAGTATTCTGTAAGTTTTGCAAAATTTGGCTTAAAACTCTGCATGTTATAAGCAAAAAACATGCGAAAAAGTTGGGATGTTTTAAAGAAACCTGTATATCCTCCAGAAATATTTATGGCAATTTTATGGAAATGCATGCAAGCAGTGTGAATGAGAAGCAAAACGATTGATGAAAATTTCAAACCATTATCAGCTTTCTGTGAAATGGGGTGAGCCCAAATCAATTTCGTCTTCATCAATTTGTGGGCGGTCCCAAATTGTCCTCCTGACAAAATCTTCACTGTAAAATGTTAGTTCTCACGATTCTACGTAACACGATTCTCCACAACTGATTGTGAATCGTTATATTCAAATTAAATCACACTTTTTCGCATTTTACTATTCTGACAATACTTCTGGCCAGTAGTGTACAAGTAATAAATTTTGCAAGAGCCAAAAACGAAAATGTTGGAAAACAGCAAAAAGCTGTTGACACCAGCCGTAGGAAAGTTCACACTAGCGACCACTTTACACTTTTATTTGAACCACTTTGAGGACAATCAGGTACTTTTCACGTTTTCCTCATTATAAAGTATGGCTCATTCGACACGTTAACGTGAAAAAGAAATGTGAATTGGTTGAAATTTGCATCGTTTTCCACTTGTAGTCTTCAATTCTTGGTCGGAGAGCGCGTGGAGAAGATATGGGAAATTGTG
>BGPR01038110.1:3405-14855 GCA_013235015.1 Araneus ventricosus | reverse complement strand
TGAATGTCAAACCTCAAGGCTAAAGTAAACCAAAATTCTTTAACTTTACAGACTTTACTCACCTGACTATAAGAATCATAAAGAACAATGCAATACTTTCGATAATTTAATAAAAATTACAATGAAATGACTAGCCAAAAACTGCCTTCGACCGCGTCGATGCTACAAGTACAAGTGGAATGACTATAATAGTAGGAAAATTTTCGAGCCTTTCAAGGCAGAAAGCAATGTTGAAACGTTTTTATTATTTTTTAAAGAGAGAAATTAAGAAAAAACAGTTAAAATGATGTTAAATTAAATCAAGAATTCTGGCTTGGCTCAGGGGGGCTGTAGCCCGATAGCCCCCCCCCCCCCCGGATTCGCCAGTGGGTAGGCCCAAAACATCGCTGTTCTATACGTAATGAAGCTATTCTGATAAAATATTTTCTTCTCATTTCTTCTAATCTAATTAATATAAATTTGGTGTTCGTTTTGCAACAAGAATTTACGTTATAAAAAGAGTAATATTTGCTATTCGTGAAACTAAATATTTATTGAACTCTTTAAATTTTATATAATTTTAAATGGTGAAATTTTTGACCAGCAATATAAAGAGTGATTGTCTTATATTAAAAAAACCAGCGGGAGTGTTCTCCCCTAAACTTTCTCGTATACTTCCCCCAAAAGGTGTCGTTTCTCCTTGGTTTCAATGGTAAGTTATACAGACCGACAGACAGTCAACCCGTTAACGGATTTGGCTCAAAATTTTACACGGACCTACATTCATGACGATAAAACTGTGTACCAAATTTTATCCATCTAGCTATTCAAGTTTTTCAGTTGTAGTGTTCACATGACTTCGGACATACAGACAGACTTCCCTTTGACGGATTTTGTCCAAAATTTGATAGAAACCTACACATTATGTTTAAAAACCACATACCAAATTTTATCCCCGTAGCTCTAATAGTTTTCGAGTTATGGTGTTCACAGACAGACATAATTCCCAAATTGTGTTTTTCGGACTCAGGGAGGTCTAAAACGTGGAGATTCGTCAAAATCTCGAGTTCGAATTTTTTGACGATTACAATACTTTCTCTTTGTATACTTCGTATACGAGAAAGTAATAAATATGAAATAAAATTTTAAAAGATCGAATTCGCCTTTAACTTAAATATCGGCACTCCATCTTTCTCACGTAATCTGTTTTCAAGTTGAATAATTACCATGTTGTTTTTCATTTTCGGCCGACAACAGATGCTAAGAGTGAAAAGAAAGTTCATTTCAAAGGTATTATGCAAGTGTTCTTTTACTTTTTTACCGAATTCGAGCTGCTGATTGGCCAGTCGGAAGGCGGGGCAACTTGAAGGTGACCTTCGGGGTTTTAATTTGTATGAACGGCACGCCACGCAAGGCAATTGTACAGTTATTTTCCTAGCTGCAGCGGTTATTAATTGCATAATTTCGCGTCTGACCGATTTCGTGAAGAGAGCTGATCTACGAGTCAAGATAACTTCTAAAACAGCGGGAAAAACTATCAGAGTTTTCGTAAACCTTTGTTTGAATTCTGAAATATCCAAGCAATATCACATGAAGGATTTAAAGCAGAATGCAAATATGGGTAAGAATTCGTAAACAAATTGCACTTGTGCAATTAGAATACGAAACGAACGGGGAGTTCATTGAATCTAGCAACTCAACAGAATGAAATATTTAAGGAGAATTTTGTTTTTGCTGACCGTGTTAGGATAATTTTAGTTGTTAATTATTGGTTTATTTATTAAGTCTAACAGTGCAATGATGTAGATTTGCATCGTTCACATTTTTGTTTTTTTATTAAATTTTTTAACAATAAATTAATTATTAAAATAATTTATCTTAATTTTTTTTATTTTCAGTCGGAAATTTTTAGTACAGACTTTGAATCAAATAATTGAAAATTTTTATTTATAAATTTATTTAATTAGAAATTTAATTTCAAATTTATTTATTTTTTACTATTTTCCTATTTTTCCCAATACACATTTACATCAATTTCTACACCTGGGCTAGAAAATAAAAAATTATGAAGTGTAAGGCTAATTGATACTTATAATTAGTTTTGTATTAAGAAAATTTTCTTTCAGTTTCTTTGTGTTATCCTCAAACTTCAGATACTTCTTATAACTTACTACATACATCTTGACGATTTTGCAGTCAAGAGCTACATATAGCAACACGTACTATTTAGTAGAATTTTAGCTTTTTAAATTTCCCACTTGCCTGTATCTCCTCTAAGACAGTTTGTCATATTCTGTCTTTGGTAATTTGATTTTTTTTTCACATGTCAGTTGATTTCTTAAGTAGTTGTCATCAAATTATTCATTTCGATCTACAAAATATTAATTTCTCTTTCAAACTAATCGCCAAGCTTTGAAGAAGATTCACCGGAATTTCGTCAGTCAAAACATTTTTTAAAACTTTTTTATAGTAAAATTTTTAAAGAGAAACTGAATCTAGATGGGGCTTTTAAAACATTATCTTTTCATTGTTTTCCATTAAATTTCAAAATAAATGAGCTCTGATGTTACAAATTTTTCAGAGCTCAGTTTTTGAACATTAAATTATATAAATATATTTTTCAGTGCCCTCTAGTTTCAAGAAATGCCCAGTGTATAAAGTTTTTTTTTTCTTTTAAAGAACAAAATGAAGTAAGATATCTCTTTAAGAATTAGAAAAATACGAAACAAGAGAAACATACAGGATGCTCGTAAATAACTTTTTTTTATCATTTTCCCGAGATATATACTGTTACAAAGCTATAAAGTCGTTTCCCTGAGATATTAATCTTGGCGACCTTCGCGACAAATTTATCGCCAAGTCGCCAAGTTTGTCGCCAATATTAGCATCTCAGGGAAACGACTTTATAGCTTTGTAACAATACTTAATTTATCTATACTTATAAAAGTCAATATTTGCGTGTGTGTGTGTGTACAATGTCCAGACGAATCTATCACTCTTACAGCCATGAAATTTGGCACACAGGTAATCGTATTGGTGACTCAATGCACCTCGAAGCCGGAATTTTAAAATTTAATCTAGAAAATTTTTTATTTAATGTTTTGTGTTGTTCTGGGTCATTTTCGGCACGTTTACGGCTGTAGTATCTTTTCTAATGATCGCTGAAAAACAATCAATGCACCATTGAATAGAACAAACAATTTTCGTTCTAATGAAGTTTGTTTTGAATTTCTAACGCAATTTACTGAATTTTGAGAAATTTTTAAATAATAGTCAATTTTATGGTAATTTTTGATAAGGATTTTTTTTTTCAAATTCTCGCATCTGACGTTCTAACATCTCTATAATTTTCATTTTTTTTCAGCTCGAACGTTTCTGTCGGATTTAAAACAAGAACCGTTAAAATACCTTTCTCCGTTTTCTTTTAAATTAATTGTTCCTTGATCAGTTCAAACAGTTTTTTTTGCAAGCCAGCTTTCTCAGCGAGGCATTCTTCGGAACGAGTTAACTTTCCCATCATGCATTGTTAAAATCTCATTGGCTGGTGCGTGACCATCGTCGTGGCAGGTGACGTCATATACAATCGCGTTCTTCTTGGAGAAGATACTATAACTGAATGAAAATCGATAATTATTTTCGGCAGTGTCTTAAAATGTTTCTTTGTCTCGCATATTTCCCATGCTGGTTTGTCGCATTTATTAATAATGTTTTGGATTAACGTACTCGGTACTGTTTTCCTAAATTCAAATAATGAGTATCTTTTGTTTTTATTTTGTTTTCAAAACTTTTTCATGTCATTTTTGGCGATTTTTTTATTATTCTGTTGAAGTCAAGATAGCACGGGCAATGCCGAACGCGTATTTCTAGTTTAGAATATAGTTGGAGGGGTGTTTTTTTTGAAAATGGTACTGTTTATTAAAAAATTGTTTTTTGCATTTTCTCAACGCAACTTCTTTTTAAAATAATTTATTTCTTTAAAGAATATTTCAAAGTTTAAAAAAATAATTCTGTCGTAGATATTTAGTGGTAGATATTTCATATTCTATGTTACAGTCAGCGAAATGTTAATTTCGATCTTAAAAAGGGATATATTCGGAACTGGTGGCGTAAAGAAAGGTGAATATATCCTTTGTACTGTCTGCCTGCCACGAGAACTGTCGCCTCCAAATTGTCTAATTTACGGCGGTCGCTATAGTAACTGGTTATGCTAGGGAAGATCCATTTCGAATACGAGAAATCTAACAGAAATCGGAGGTTTTTTTTAAATTCATGGCGTCAGTTTACAGCGGAACACATTTGAAAGAACTTCTTACATACTAAAAATGAATTCTACCCAAGATAACCTGTTCCTATAGCAACAGCCGTAAACTAGACAATTTGGTGGCCACAGTTCTCGTGGCGGAAAGACAGTACATTTCTTCAAATTAGATTATGAGTACCTGTACCTTAGCCGAGTGTAAAGCATAAATCTTTAAATTTAAATCTTTTTATTTCTGAGGGTTAGAATTGTAATTTTTTTAAAGTCTAGATAGAATAGAACATACCTTCTGTGATGAAAAAAAAATTCGACTGAGTTCATCCAATGGTATACTACCAAGAGAAGCAAAATTAATACACGTGTAATCGTTCCAATGGCAAAAAAATATAATGCTATTCAGGGCATGATGAAAATGGTGGTAATAAATAACTAAATAATGTTGCATTTTTCATATTATTTATGTATTTTTCTTGCAAACTATAATAAAAACTATCATTGAAATCCGTTTGGCATTGTAACGTATCGTGCGATCTCAAGTACATTACGGCACTTCATGTTCTGAAAGAATTGTCTTACTAATTAAGAATTACATCAAGAACTTGAATAATCCGAAGTTACTGAAAAAGTAAATTATATGCCATTGTAAGGAATTAAGCCTTTGTCTGCGGTAGTTAATTGGTTTTTCTAAAGCTCAATTTATTAAGTGGATACTTAATTCGAGTGATTGCATTAAAACTGGATTAAAGATACGTCTCCCTGTAAGTGCGTTCTTTTAAGAGCTATCCCGTTACGTTTTAAGGAGCAAGCATTGGTGTTCCAAATGTTGCTGATTATGTGGGTTTTAATACTAAATTGCTGCAACTAAAATGGCATAAAAATAGTAATTTATGTCATCTTTAAACATTCGCACATTTCATATAATTACTTCTGGATATTTTTTGGCGAATAGATGAAAGTTTCTGAAATGTATGAGGAATGAAAACTGCGTTATTTTCCTACTTTATTTCCCACATATTATTCGGAATTTCTTATTATTCTATTTGATAAATATGACAATATTTTTGCAAGTGTTCTCACAATCGGTTAAACTAGGGATACTTGACCATAGTTTTAATTTTTCTTATATTTCTCGAATATTTTGATTGTTAGCATCATAAAAGGATAATTTTAAAGTACTTCTTCTAATTCGAAATCCCATTTAATCACAAAATAAATGTATTTCATGAAGTCACTTAGGGTCAAGTATCCCTAAGGGTAGGAATACTTGATCATAGAGGTGCGGATATTTGACCCTGCTTGCAAATAATAGTTAAATTCTTTCAATAACACTTTTGTATGCGAAATTCAGATATTAAGTTAAAACTGCTGATCTGAAAGCATCTTAATCATCAACAAATATTATTTAAATTAATTTTAAAAATTTAATTAATATTGCAATTGTTATTAATGTAGGAATTGTATTTTCCCGGTCTAGCTTAAAAGCGTAAGCTTAATTCCTTCCTAATAATATTTTCTCACTTTCCGTACAAGCTCATTTGAATAATTGTTGTGTCAGCGGAAAGATATCGGAAGATAAGGATCACGCGCTTTCTCACGGTTCTAATCACGTGATGCGTAGGTGTAAGCTCTCTGTTAAAACCAAGTGTAATGTTTTAATAGGAGGAGATGACTTTTTGAATTCAAACGGAACGGTCATACGGTAGGATTGGTGAGCATAGGTAGTTAACGGAGTCTTTTCCCTGTTAGCACGGCGGCGATGGGCGATGGCTATAACTAATGTTTTAACGAGGTGTAAGATGATATGTAACTTAAGTAAGTAACAAACCCTAAATCCCTCTTGTCTAAAATGTAAATAATACCTGTGTAACTTATGTTAACTGTTTTCTTATTTCATATTACGCTGATTTAAATAATAAATAAATTAGTTTTTAACTCCTGTTTCTCCTTCTTTATCTTTGGTGCATTTACCCCTAGAGTGCCCATAAGATAATGCTTTTTCTACAACTTATGTTGGCTTCGGCCGGGATTCTATATCCTGCAACCATTTTTCCTATATTAATAAAAATCTAGTTGCAAAGGAAAATTAATAGAGAAAATAATATTGAATTAGACAATGGAACTGGGAACCTAGTAATGTCACTAGCGCATTGAAGAATCGTCGTTTTGGAAAAATTAGAATGGGATAATATAGCATCAAATTGAAAGAATCTAAAAAATCCCGTACGAAACAAGAAATTTGAAAAGCTTAATAGACTAACTCAGTTTTCCTAATATTTTGATCCAAAACAGAAACAAAAGGAGAAAATATATTCTACGAGATGAAGAAAATTCTAGCCTAACGTCTTCAACCGAAGAGGCGAAGCGTTAATAAAATCAAACGTGGCAAGCAGTTCGTGCAAAAGAATTTTATTAAAATAATTAATGGATAAAAATCGTTTATTTGCAAGCGCGGAAGAAGTGGAATGAATAAATTTCAATTCTTTTTAAAATTCAAACCAAAGTGATTCTTTTTATTATTTGAAATTATCTTATTAAAAATAACTTTTATTCTTTAAATAATTATTTGCAAACAATTTTTAAATAATTATTCTCATATAAAACTGAAAACCAAAGATAGTAGCCATTAAGAAAATAATCAAACAAAGGGTGGATTACTTGGTCCATCTTGATTATTTTTTACTTACATCCGTTTTGATTACTTGGGTTGCCATATTGGCAACCCAAGTAATCAACAATCAAGTCAATCCAAGCAATTCCAACAATCAATCCAAGCAATCAAGCTTTGTTTGTTGCCAATATGGCAACAAACACCACCGTACCAGAAAGTTGATCCCAACCACAAACTGTACTTCATTCGGCTATGAACATCGAAGTTACAGTACATAACAAACGGCACCTGTACCACCCTTGTTTTATGAAGTGTTTGGTAGGGTCAAGTCTCCTTAACTTGCCTTTTTCTAAATAAGCTGAAGATTAAATGACTTAGAATTACAACAGTTCACATATCGTAAATTAATTTATAGCTGAAAGCATGCTTAGAAGTTAGAAGTATTTAAATTCATTATACCTTGAAGAGTAAAGTTCAAATTCACAGAGGAATAAAAAATGGAAAATTTACTTCGTGGCCTCCAAAACATACACTGAAGAGCCAAAAAAAAAACTGGTACAGGCGTGCATATGCAAATAAAGGGGGTATGCAACCAAACATCGTAACCCGATGCGGTCGGCAACGCCTATATAAGACAACAGATATCTGACAAATGTATTAGATCGTTCCTGCTGCTGCAATGGCGTGTTTTCGAGATTTTAGTGACTTTGAACGTGGCGTTATAGTCGGCGCACGAGAGATGGGACATAGCATCTCCGAAGTAGCGATGAAATTTGGATTTTCGCGTACGACCATTTCACGAGTGTACCGTGAATATCGGGTATCCGGTAAAACATCAAATTTCAGCCGGAATCGGTGCGGCCGGAAAAAAGACATTGAAAAAACTGGACCATTGACGTCAGACGCGAATCCTTAAACGAGACAGACGTACAATACTTCCTCGAATTGCCACGGATTTCAATGATGGGGCATCTACAAGTGTCAGCGTGCGAAGTGTTCAACGGACCGTCATTAATATGGGCTCTCAGAGCCAAAGGCCCACTCGTGTACCGTTGTTGACTGCACTGCACAAAGCTTTACTCCACTCCTGGGCCCGACAACACTATCATTGGACTGTTGATGACTGGAAACACGTTACCTGGTCTGACGAGTCTCGTTTCCAATTGTATCGGACGGATGCACGTGTACGAGTATGGAGACAACATCATTAATCCATAGACCCTGTTTGTCAACAGGGGACTGTTCAATCTGGTGGAGCCTCTGTGATGGTATGGGACGTGTGCAGTTGGCGTGATATGGGACCCCTGATATGTCTAGAGACGACTCTGACAGGTGATAGGTACTTAAGCATCCTGCCCGATCACCTACACTTATTCATGTCCATTGTGCATTCCGACGGATTGGGACAATTCCAGAAGGACAATGCGACACTCCACACGTCGAGAGTTGCTACCAAGTGGCTCCAGGAACACTCTTCTGACTTTAGACACTTCCATTGGCCGCCTAAATCCCCAGAGATGAACATTATTGAAGATATCTGGGGTGCCTTGCTACATGCTGTTGAGAAGAAATCTCCATCACCTCGCACTCCTATGGGTTTGTTGACTGCCCTGCAGGATTCATGGTGTGAATTTCTTCCAGGATACCTTCAGACACCAGTCGAGTCCATGCCACGTCGTTTTGCGTCACTTCTGTGTGCTCGTGGGGGCCCGACACGATATTAAGAAGGTGTACCAGTTTTTTTGGCTCTTCAGTGTATTTACCCACGCACTATTACGGCTTTTCATATTGGAATGATACTCCAATCATTTCCAATACACCATATGACCAAAGACCAAATAGGGATGGCACTCACAAACTAACAACTGTTTCGTAATTCCAGAAAACCATCTAGGATCGAACCCCCCTTTTCCCCCTCTTTCGTCCTAATTGCAGTTCCGTTATATTTTTTGGCAACGGTAAAATTAATTTCCGAGTGTTCAGAACACTTTCATGCCGTCCGTTATATATCCGTTTAAATGCAATGGAATTAAGAGTTCATGCACATGTGAAACGCATCGCACAAGATACAGTAGAACTCCTGGAATCCGAAATTTCGGATAATCAGAACATATTTCTTTAATTTTCTGAAAAGGTTTTATTAAACCAGCGGGAGTTTTCTCCCCTAAACTTTCTCGTATACTTCCCCCAAAAGGTGCCGTTTCTCCTTCCCCCGAGTGGCTAAAGAAATTCGAACCTACTGTTAACCAGAATCCAATGACTATCAGAAGGTTTTTCATTACAGTGATTGAAAAATATCTAGGTAAAGAATTCAAAGAGAAGCGTACCGATTAAAACGCATCTATCACACACTGCTAGGTTTCACTCTTGCCGTCTCAAGGACAAACTGACGTAATTCGCTCCTTTCGCCTGCACAGACGATTGCTTCCGTAAGCATGCGCGTGGAGATAGCGGATTGGTTTCAATGGTAAATTATACAGACCGACAGACAGTCAACCCTTTGATGGATTTGGCCCAAAATTTGATACGGACCTACATTCATGACGATAAAACTGTGTACCAAATTTTATCCGTCTAGCTATTCAAGTTTTTCAGTTATAGTGTTCACATGACTTCGGACATACAGACAGACAGACTTCCCGTTGGCGGATTTTGTCCAAAATTTGATAGAAACCTACAAATCATGTGTAAAGACCACATACCAAATTTCATCCCCGTAGCTCTAATAGTTTTCGAGTTATCGTGTTCACAGACACACAGACAGACATGATTCCAAAATTATGTTTTTCGGACTCGGGAGGTCTAAAACGTGGAGATTCGTCAAAATCTCGAGTTCGATTTTTTTTGACGATTACAATACTTTCTCTTTGTATACTTCGTAGACGAGAAAATAAAAATGAGGGGAAAATAAGAATTACGAATCAGTAACAGAGCTAATGCTTATCCCTAACTTAAAAGAAGCATTCGAATTGGTCTTTAAGAATGAATAGAGCACCTTTAATTAGTAGAAACAAACTCAGATATCTTTCTTTTTACCCTCAACTTGTTTGCCACTGTACCGTGCGCATCGCCGCGTGCTCTTTCCGTGCGCCTTCACAGAGCACCCAGAGTCAATACTCTACTGCATTTGGAATATAACCCTTCAACCGGCTGAAACGTAGAAAGTCGCTCTCTGATGACTATTCTAAAACCGGCTCCGTCGCAGAAAGGCGTTCTTCGATTATTACTCTTAAACCGGCGTAGAAAGTTGCTCTCTGTTTATTACCCGAAAACCGGCTCCGAAGTAATTGCGTTCATCATTTAGCTACAGAGAGGCCGTTTTCAAAGCATTCAGCTGAAATATTTTTGCCGTTAGAAGGGATAAAGAGTATTTTACCGAATTTTCCGGATAATTCGAATTCCCGGGAACCCGAACAAAGGTCAGCCCCAATTAGTTCGGATTCCCAAATGGAGTAGTAGGCTGTAAGAAATTTGACATTATAGTTTCTGTTGCCTGCGGTAGATGGCGCGGCAGAAGACTATTCTGTAAACAGTTCAGTTGGCGTTCGGTCGGGAGTGAGGCTGGTTGTTTTTTGAGAATGAAATGTCGGATAGGATTTTTGTGTGGCCATGACTCGAAACACTAAGAATTGTAATGTATAATTTACTTATCTTTTATGTTAAATGCATTTGTGTCTTTGTCTATTTATGTCGTGCTAGTCCTGTGTGTCATTAATAAACTAAATTTAAAAAGAAATATTGCCTAATTTCTCCGCTACATTTTATATGACACTACAAGGCATTAGAGTTCTTTTTCATTTGGTTTCATTCTTTTTTCTGTAACATTTTTTGTGTTTATTTGGTTTATGTTGACTTGTTAAGGAATACAAGTACCTATTTCATAACGATTTGAACATTTATAGCTTTTATATTGGATCGATTATTTCTCGCAGCAAATTTTCAGGTTGTTCGAATTCTAATCGAAGATTATTCACTATTAATGTGGAAGGAAGGTAAGGAGGTTACCGAAAGTGTTAGAAAGGAAAAGATAAGGTAGAGGACAGAAAAGTGAGTAAGACAGAATAAAATGGTATTTAAATTAAAGAGTGTTCTCTATACTAAGAGTATACGTTAAAATACGTATCAGTTTAAGGAAATAAACTCGGCAATTATTCATTTAAAGAATTAAGATATATGTTGGAGCCTTCAATAAAGAAAAAAATATGTGTCTGTCTTGTTAAAACCAGTTTTCCTTAATTTCACGTACTACATCTCAAAACTCACATAAATATATGCGATAAACAAATGTGATATTTTATCATTGCTTTGAAAAAAGAATTGCACACGATGTGGTTGCACCTTTCTTATCTTTCTACTCATCTTCGGGTTCAACAGTATCAAATTCAGCGTATATCTACTAACTAGATCGAAATTAGGATGGCAGTATTGCAAAAAAAAACCCGGTTTTTTTCACCCCCGGTTTAGCTCAAAATAACCGGTTTTTGAAAAACCAGTTTTTTCACCTCCGATTTAACCTGGCGGTTAAAACCGCTCAAAATAACCGGTTTTTGAAAAAAACCGGTTTTTTTCACCTCCGGTTTAACCTGGCGGTTAAAACCGCTCAAA
>BGPR01038109.1:0-14855 GCA_013235015.1 Araneus ventricosus | reverse complement strand
CACAATTTCCCATATCTTCTCCACGCGCTCTCCGACCAAGAATTGAAGACTACAAGTGGAAAACGATGCAAATTTCAACCAATTCACATTTCTTTTTCACGTTAACGTGTCGAATGAGCCATACTTTATAATGAGGAAAACGTGAAAAGTACCTGATTGTCCTCAAAGTGGTTCAAATAAAAGTGTAAAGTGGTCGCTAGTGTGAACTTTCCTACGGCTGGTGTCAACAGCTTTTTGCTGTTTTCCAACATTTTCGTTTTTGGCTCTTGCAAAATTTATTACTTGTACACTACTGGCCAGAAGTATTGTCAGAATAGTAAAATGCGAAAAAGTGTGATTTAATTTGAATATAACGATTCACAATCAGTTGTGGAGAATCGTGTTACGTAGAATCGTGAGAACTAACATTTTACAGTGAAGATTTTGTCAGGAGGACAATTTGGGACCGCCCACAAATTGATGAAGACGAAATTGATTTGGGCTCACCCCATTTCACAGAAAGCTGATAATGGTTTGAAATTTTCATCAATCGTTTTGCTTCTCATTCACACTGCTTGCATGCATTTCCATAAAATTGCCATAAATATTTCTGGAGGATATACAGGTTTCTTTAAAACATCCCAACTTTTTCGCATGTTTTTTGCTTATAACATGCAGAGTTTTAAGCCAAATTTTGCAAAACTTACAGAATACTCGAAAATATGTAAGAGAAACCTGATAAAGTTTGAAGAAAATACCTTAAATATTTGAGGAAATATGAGTATTTTAGTATATACATTTTAATTACGCATGCTTGAAACGTAGCGTAAATTTTCTTTCATAAATTTGAAGCCAGATATCTAAGGCAGCTTATATAAAATTTCCAGTTGAATACCTTTAAGCTTTACAACGTTGTTGGCATTACAGCGAGCAGAATTTCTGTGGTTTCCTACGAGAAGCAAAATAATGATTGGTTTTCCACAAGTACAAACTTGAATATTCGAGTATCAATTGTTGAATTGCTATTTTAATTATGTATTTAATTTAGAATTTCAGATGGGTGCATAGAATATTCAAATTTCCTAAAACTCAATATTGCTGTTCGAAGATTCAAATTTAAAAAATATTGATTTTGATCTATTATTATTATTATTATTTTTGATTGCTATTGAAAGTACCCACGGAAATATAAATTAAGACATAAAAAATGACACTATTTTTAATATATGTGCTTTTTTTCTGATTACAAGTATAATTCAGTCCATATAGTCATCAACTATACAGAGATTATTACGAAAAAGTTTGCAAGTAGCATTGCAGAAAAGATATCTGGTGAGCAACTTCGTCGATAGTAAACGAAGCCATGGTCCACAAAGGGAGTCCTTTGTGTCATTCATTTGGTCCTAATACATCTACTTATTTCCTTTGTGGAAGCAAAAGGAACGGTTTATTAGTAGCAACACAAAAGGAGGCAACATCCAATAATTATAGCAGTTTCCTTAGAGTTGTCTTCTTCGAAAATATTCCCAAGATATGGATATTATTCAAGTTTCTTGGGATATTTGTTTGTCATAAAAATATAAGCTTTATGTGATGGCACTAAAGAATACTGCTTCACTTTATAAGATCTTTCGAAAAATGATATTAAGATATTGCATTTGTAGCGGTTACAATTCACTGCCCTCCTTTTTATGGTAGGTGGCGCTACTAGAGCCATCCGGGTTTTTCCCATGATGCCTCTCTCTCTTCTTCTTCTGTGTACTTGTGTTGTGATGTTGGTCTCTGTCTTACGTCTTGTACCTTTTAATGTACTGTGTCGTGGATCGTAGCCATCTAACAAAAATGGCTCCTGAAATTGAATTAATTCTTCAACAGCGGCATTCCATATAAACATGAATCTCCTACCTCTACATATTTAATATTATTGATTAATAATAAGCGGTAAAAGGAGATTTGTTTCAAAATGCGTATTCTTTCAAATTTTTTTGAATTTCTGATTTTAAGGTACACCGATTTGTGAAACTGTGGCATCTTTCTGTTTTTGGCTGTTTTTATTTTTCCTACTGTATAAGATACTTCATTTTTTCTGATTACGCAATTGAACGGTGCAGTCGGAATATATTCTATCATCACGTTATGGAATACTTTTAGGATTGCATTCTTTAGACAAATTGCGAGTTATAAATATTTATTACGCACATAAAGACTGCTGCTAATACCAAGCAAGCTGAATTAGCGACTATATTAACGCTCGATATTTAGAACTCGTCATGTTTCTTATTGTTCTCATGCAATGTTTGCTTACTATTTTATTTTGTGTTATTCAGTTGTTTTTATCTTTCTCAAAACTTCTAGGAAGTTATTTTCTTGTGCGCATTTATTTCGATATTTCTTGCAAACTTTGCATTTTATTTAAACTCTGAGTGGAGATCTCGATATCACTCTTCCTCTATTATTTCGATAGTGAGAGCCGATTTAGTTATCTCCAAATCAAATTTTATAGACTTTCTGTGTCATAGGAAGAGCGTCAAATCTCTCACCAAAGTAAGATCTCGATATCGCTGTTCCTCTATTATTTCGACAGCAAAAGCCGATTTAGTTGCCTACAAATCAAATTTTATAGACTTTTTGTGTCACAGGAAGAGCGCCAAATCTCTCGGCAAACTGAGATCTCGATATCGCTGTTCCTCTATTATTTCGATAGCGAGATCCGATTTAGTTATCTCCAAATCAAATTTTATAGACTTTCTGTGTCACAGAAAGAGCGCCAAATCTCTCGCCAAACTAAATCTGGGGAGAAAACAGCTTAAAGTAAACGGAGTTTTTTACTGCTTTACTGCTCCTTCTATAAACCATACGAAGAAATAATAAAACAGAGTTTATTGCGCCGATGATGGGTTCAAATCTTGGAGTGTTTGGGTACAAAGAAAAAGATTTTATAAGTTTTTCAAATTCAGTTTAGAGTTGTATCATGAAACCGGAAGCGAGACTGCTCTGTACGTATGGCCTACTTTACATAAAGAGGTTATGTATATAAGTCTGGTGTGGAATTCGAATACATTTTTGCGATTTTTTCTGCCTTATTCATTCGTGCAATACATGAGATAGAAATGGTTTCATTTCACGAGCAACACATATTTAAATCGTGATAGAAATGAAACACAGATCATTTCTAAAGCTCTATAAAACTGGATTTATTTCCGTTAGTCTCATGAAAGATTCTAGCCCACATCATTTTATTTAAATAAAATATATTTCCAACTAATTTTTTTTAAATGGAATGCATGAATCATACGTTCGATACCAAATGACTTATGTATAGAATTATTATTAGCAAATAGATTTTTTTTCTGTTAAAATAGTGGATTTGCATTTGTTTCGATTGATGAAATATTTCAGTTTTAAGTTTATTTCTTAACTAGCCGCCTTCGGCCACCAGCTTGTTCGCCGGGAATATGATTTCAATTAAATCTTGCATCATTTTATATTCATGGTTCTCTTAACAACATAATTTTAAAATTCAGATTGTGGTAGATATTTAACCCACGTTTTGTAAGTGACCTTGGATCTCTTCTGTTCATTGTCTACATAAATGTTCCTGATGGAGTCAAATAACTGACCATGTCATGTAACCTCTAATTCCATGTTGTTCGGCACTATCTTCACTTCCTTATTCCTCTTGTGAAATGTGCATTTGATTTCAACATGAAAATGACGCAGCACATTTTATGGCCAGCGACATGTTAGCTGGATTATAACATGCTGAGAAAAGAATGAAAACTTAGCAGCAATAACCAATGAGGTAACTGGATATATTTCTTTATGTAAGCAAAACAATACCTCGGAAAGCTTGGTTTGCATATTTCATAAAAATTATGATGAAATAAAATATGAAAGCAAACTGTATTAGGATATTATCTCAGATTTCAACAATGAAAGAGAAATATACATTAAATAGTTGATTAAACAATGAAAACGGTTTGAGTTGCGTTGCAACAATGAAAATTATTGTTGTAAATGATGCCAAAAATATATTTAAACATTCATTAACATTCGAGAAAACATTGTACGGCAACTTAATTGACATCATTGGAAAGTTAATTTTTTTGCACTTTCAGATAGAGTAAAAATTATATTTATGCTGTCATATTTTCGGATATTATTAGGAAAAATCGCCAAAATTTTCCTTAATTTTTAATTAATTGAAATTTTAAAAAAGGGCTCCTTGGTGCACATTCCCATCCTTCAAAGTATGTTCATGCCGAATTTTATAGCTCTTAGTCCAGCGGTCTGCACTGTAAAAGACCAAAACACAGACACACACACATTCTCCTTTACTATTAGTAGAGATTGTTTGAAGTAGTAAGTCGAGTTCTCATTTAATTAATTTTTTAAATTCTGTATTTGTTTTTATGCGAATTACTTTTAATATTTTGAAGAAAACCCTTCAAATTTATGCAACATAAATGTTTTTCGTAAAAGATCATTAAAAAGATATTCAGAATTTGTTATCAGTTTTTTTCCTCATTTTCTAATGGAAATTCAACATATTTAGATTATGAAATTAAATAACAAATACTCCAGACCAACGAACGTTTTACAGAAATTCATTAATGTTATATTCTATTTTACATTCAAATTTATATAAAGTTTCAAAACGTTATCAAATGTCAGTTACGTCAAACTAATGTCTTCCAGTATAAATATCAGAAGGTATTTATATTCAGCAACTTACTAAATAGAAAAATAATTAAGTTCAACCAATGCATATTCTTTTGAAAATTAAAATATTTATCCTACTTTTATGAGATGAGACATAAACCTAAATGGATTGCAGATTCTTTTAGTAAACTTTTGAAGAAATTAAGACTTTCGGAATATTAAAGAGAACATTCGAAAATTCGATTATGCATTTCCAATATTTTGGCAGTAATTACTGTTCCAATAGCTAGCAAAATATTCTTCAGAATATTTTGCTAGCTATTCAAAATATTCTAACAGAATTTAAACGTTCATTTCAGTGATCAATTTACAGTAGAAGGTGGAGTAGATAATGGACAAAGGAATCTTCAGTAAACTCATTTTTCACTTACACTCTGTATATAAATATATATTTTCCACACAATAATGTATAAATTTATTCTTGGAGACAAAAAGCAAAACTATTTGATAATTTTGGCACAGCCTGCTGAATATTGTCTTTTCTGGAATAGACTGTCATGATAAGGGATTCTGTGAGCGTAATCTATACAACATAACATAAGAGAACAGCTATGCTAAGTTATGAGTTTAGTTACGTTAATAGTTATGATACTTACGATGCCGGATTTGTTTTATCACATATTCTCCGTAACAAATATTTATTACAGAAAAATGCATTATAGTATAAAATATAATATAGTATAGTGTCAAAGTATAGTAAAAATTTCTAAAGAATGCCTGTCAACCACCGACTTCCATAACACTAGCGCTAGTTTGAGGAAGTGAAAGAAATTTAAGTCTTCAGAATACAAAGATACAATTCGTATTAATGTTTGGTAGTTCAGAATTATAGGAATGAAAAAGAGAATTAAAACATAAATACCAAAACTTTTAATTTTCAGTTTAAACTGGGGGCGTGGATAAGGATGCTTATCCACTGTCTCATCAACAATGGACTTGAACAATGAATTTTCTTCCAATGACTTCATCTTTCTCGAATAAATCAGATATTCTCTATTACATCCAAATTTCTCTCGTATCGCATTCATTGGTGAAATCCGAAGATTCTGAAGATCCAGACACTACTCTGGACGGCAGATTCAAATCCAGACTACACGGGCGAAATCCGGACGTATGGTAACCCTACTCTTAACACCATAACTCAAGAACGCAATAGACTAGTCAATTCGAATTTGTTATGCTGTCTCTACACCATAATTTTACGACTCTATCGAATTTTGGACGAAATATCTCTACGGAAAATCTGCCTGCCTGTCCGCTTCCACACAGAAGAACTTCCACTTTATTCAGAAAAGAACAATCAACAGAACAGACACACATGCGCTTTAACACTCGCACTCTAGTTTGTTTTCGTGGATTTTTTTATTTCTTTATTTCATTAGTCTTTTTTCTTTTTCTCTCTTATTTGTTGATATTGCACACTTCATATTCATATTTCTTTCCTTTTTACAGTTTTTGATTCTATATGGTTTTACATGATACTCCCCTTTGTTTCTTGTATATTATCCATCTCTCTGCCTTCGCCATTATTTGCTAGACAGTTCAAGAGCGTCTACCGATGTCACTTCCATCTTGTCCGCCACACTGTTTAAATAACCAAAAGGTTATAGTCGCAGGGGCGTGTAGTGGTGTTCTGTTCTGTCCCTTAACATGCGTAATAAGTAAACGATAACTGTCGTGTATGTCTTTTCTGGAAACTGAAACACGAACATATACTGTTGTTGTTACTCATTCCAGTTGTTCTAGTCCTCAGCTAGACCAAGTCCAAGAGTCCGCCCGCCCACAGGAAAACGATGCAGTATTCAAAACTGTAGGCGAACGATTCATGGTAAAGGAAGAGAGTGCAGCTTCTGTTGGCACTAGACCATGGACGCCCGAGGGAAGAAGTCTGACTTTGTCCATTGCCTTCATGCTTTAGCTGGTATACTGGAATGGCCTTCATGCCTTGGGTGACCCTTCCAGTAGAAAAATTCCCAGACGTACATCGCCCACCTAGGGCCACCACCCTCGCCACGATGAGGCAGCATAATAGGATTTGGGAGGACGTATGCTGTAGTTACACGAAACACAACACAACAATTCAGAATGATAGGTGAAGGAAATTTAATATATCTTGGCAAAAAGCAATATTCTTGAATGCGGTGAATGTATTTATTTGGGTATATTATTTTGTTTGCTAAAAACTATTTTAACTTACCTGCAAAAATCTTTTCAAAATCTGCTGCATATATTCCGTCTAATTAAATTAATTTGTATTTTTATCTGCTTCTAATGCTATGTTACGTGGATCGAGTTTATTTCAATAGAAGTCACCGAGCCATTGAAAGAGCTTACATAACACTATATCACGAATTATTAATTGGCGGAAACACTTTTCAAGTGTATATACTCACTATCTATACCAATTCCTGCATGTCATATTAAGTCTGGATTATTAAGTAATCCTCATAAATTCCATCCAGAGCAAATATTCTCTTAATATTGAGCCATTTCGATTCAGGTGGATTGGAATTTAGTTTGATACTGGCCAATTCAAAACGCTCCCGTTTAAAATCGATCATAAATATTCATGACTCGAATGTATATGCTTTAGAAATTCGTATGCTTCCGTCGCATGAATCGGCGAGCAGTTACAGTTAAAGTGAAGGAATATAGATTTGTAAAACGAACCGGTCTACTAGAAATTCGATCCTACACTTCTCTTCACACGGGGCGGCGGAATTTACGATTCCAATTAATATTAAGTATGACAGAGCAATTGGAGAATATTTCCGATCGGGGATCTATAGCGAATATTCAGAGAGCACATGGATTAGCAGATTAGAGTAGAAATAATCAAACTTTAAGTGGATATGAAATACATCTGTTGTGAAGATCCTATTTATGGTAAGGTTTTATGGTAAAAATTTCAAATTCATTGATTATTCTATTTTTATTGTGAAATAAAAAAACCGGTGTTATATATATAGTTTTTTATTGTTCGTGTTACATTGTTATCAATTCACCATCATACCAGTGAAAACTATCAGGTGAATAGATGATTTTTATCACTTTATATTCATTTTGAAATGTCCCCTAATTTTTATGAGTAGTGTATATTATTTTTCAGCTAAATGCGAAAGCTTATTTCATATTCAGTTATTTCTGATATTTTTTCTGTCAAAGAAGCATCCATTTTATCCCTCAAATGGATCTGCAAATGAAAATTCAATAACATTTTATTTTGAAAGCTCACAAAATTGCAAGCTGTATTACTAAATTTTTTTCTGTAGCTCCGAGGAGCACAGTATTTCTAACTCTTCTCTTCAGGTTCTTGAAATAATTTTTTTTGAAAGATACTATTGTAAGATGTCTTTTACTTCTTTTACAAATGGATTAAATAAATAAGAGTAAGATTACCCCAAAAAGTGTTTCATCCAATTTCTTGTTTATCCCAGCCATTAAGATCCAAATATATCAATGAATTCCATAAATTGTTTTGAATTTTTCGTTTTAACAATACCTATTCCGTATTGGAGATCTTTCATTTGTTCCAAAAAAGACATGAAATCATTTTCTCTTACAGTTTTCCGAGAAATATGGTAAAATTAAGAACAAAAATGAATGGAATGCTGAAGAAAAAAATTTAGAAGAGAAATGACGGGGCCACAGAAATATAAGATATTTCGTGTTTGACATAAATACATGACGTTGAAATTCTTTGTCGATCGCAGAAAGAAACTGATTGCTTTTCAAAATGAATCTCAAATAAACGGAAAATCATTCACTTTAAATTACTTTAAAAAATATAAGCTGATAAAATACTCCATTTCTGAGAATTTCAATTAATTTCCTAAGAATAAAAAAATAACACTGCTTACAGTTGAAACCTAAATAACGCGGAGAAAAATGTTTTCCTTTAAAATTGCTAATCAGTAAGAATTTATGAAAAGTAAAGAAATAAAGACGTATTTCGAAACCAATACTCTGAATTTGATTGGTTCTTTACGAACTAACTAATGTACGTCCCCAGTTAATAATTTGAAACCATTTACCAGATGCTTTTCTCATTAAAAACATTTATTTATTTTTAACAATCGTTTGTGAGAGAAAGTTTTTTATAAGCAAATAAAACAAATTTGCCATCTTTCTAGAATTTCTGAGTTACTTTTTTCAATATTTATATTCTGACAAAGCAGGTGATGTTTAATTAAAACAAAAGCAATGTATTGTTTTTCTGTTTTTGATTAATAATTCATAAACAGACTGTGTCAAAAGCCGTTTTATTTACAAGATAGAAACTATTTTTGAAGTATTTCGCTTTTGTTTGCAAAAGATAGATTTCCTTCTCTGTTGCAACAACTAACAATTGAGTTGCCTTGTATTAACTATGGAAGTTTGCAACTCTTTGCTTACGTTTTTTCTCTTTTCGTAAATATTCAGTGAATTCATTCCTTTGAGAGTTTGAAGAAATTTTATTATACAAAGAAAGTATTCTTTTAAATTTGGAAATAATTGCGTACTAATCAGAAAGCTCGCCTTTTTTCACTTTATCTTTTAAAGTTTGTAAATTATGAAAAATGTATTTTGTGATATAACAGCTTACACCATGACACGAATAACTGCGTAATAAGAATGCAATTTTTCTTGTTTTGAAATCCAAGCAAATTTTTTTATGCATATTTTGGTGTTATTTTGAAACGTTGTTAGCTTCACAAACTACTGACACTATCATAAACAAATCCTTTTATATTTTAAAGAGCTTTCCTTTAAAATATGATGCTTTCTTCAAAATTAAGAATACTTTTGCTTGTTTTACGAAATCAGCGTTTCAAAATATTGATAAATGGTTTTTAGATTGTCCCAGCTTGCTTAAATGAAAGAAATATTAGAGATTTTTATTTAATTCAGTGTTAAAATGAGGATGTATTTCGTTATTTTGTCAACGTAGGCGGATATAAGGTACAGAATTCATTAAAAGTTTACAAATGTGATGATGATATCCTCGATTTTGATGTTGTTGAATAATTAAGCTACTTAAAAATGAATGGTGATATACATCTCTGGAGTGCATTATACATTATTTTTTGTTTATCTTTATCAAATATTTTTCACGACAGTAAGTAATTTTAAGAGAATATAGTTTTTATATGGTATCAATATGAAACTCCAAGACCACTTATGATACTTGAAGGAAAAGGAGAAAATAGTTTAATCTGTTATTATTCCATGAAAGTGTTACTTGTGGTAAATTTGGTAAAATGTATTATTTTCGATCGGTATTTTTAATGAATCACTGGTTCCTTTTAATGAAAACCCTATTGCAATTGTCACGATAAAGATTTATTTTTTGCAATGCAATAGCAGAGGTTAATAGATGGCTAATTATTTTCATATATTTTAAAAATTACACAGCAATTATAATGGAATTTGCAGCCGTTTAAATGAATGAATCCTGTAAAACGAAATTGAATGAATTAATTTTTTTAACTTTTTAACTAGCCATTCTTTAAAGGTCGATAAGTCATCCATAGGATTAAATGTTTAATTTTCTTTATGATTATTTGTTAAAAGTGAAATTAAGAGAATTGAAATCAAGATGGGTAGAACCAGAACTGTCAATAAAAATCTACAGTAATATTCAAAAGCAATAACAGATTTTTTTACTGATATCAGAATACATTTTGTTTTGTTACTCATCTCATTTAAAAATAGGTTGATTCTGATTTATGTAAAAACCTTTGTTTAATAAATTAAACTAAAAAATAGAAGAGGTAGTGTAGTAAAAGAAATTTGGTTAAGACCAAACATTTTTTCCAAATTTTAGTTACTGTACTAATTTTGGGATTTTACGGCATTTGTTTTCATAATCTCTTCAACGACTTATTTAATGAAGTGAAAATATTGTTTCTTATTTAATTGCGTTTTGTTGATTTCATGCATGTAACAATGCAATGGGCAGGAAAAAAATTAAATTTTTTCTTCGGAATTCAAGAGATTTTAAATTATTTTGTCATCTTGATCATTTTAATTTAAAGAAACTCTAACTTGATATCGGAAAGTTTGAAATTTGAAAGATATTTTAAAATTTTTCTGGGAGTTCGGCGTGAATACAGATGGTTCACTGCAGTTCTTAGATCTAAAAAGCAACCGAAATCGCCAAAATACCAATTGGAATAAAAGCAATTGGAATAGCCGAATCATGCCGAATATAATTTCAATTAGGTTGTTGGACGTATCGTGTTTTACAATTACTTCCTCAGACATTCTAGCCTTGAAAATAGTTTCAGTAGGCTGATGGTAAACTAATTACAGTTTTCTTAAGCAGATAGCTTAGAAAACTTTTCTAAAGTTTGTCAAATTGTCATCTGTGAAACTTTGTCAAATTTTCATTTGCGAAAATTTGTCCCACTTTGTCAAATTGTCATTAGTGAAACTTTGTCTTAGTTCGTCAAATTGTCATTTGTGAAACTTTGTCCCACTTTGTTAAATTGTCACTTGTGAAACTTTGTCCTACTTTGTCAAATTGTAATTTGTGAAACCTTGACCTACTTTGTCAAATTGTCATTTATGAAATCTTGACCTACTTTGTCAAATTGTCATTTGTGCAATTTGTCCTACTTTGTCAAATTGTCATTTTTTAAAATTTGTCCTTGTTAGATTGCAAAAAATGCAACTACATCATCTTTCGGATTTATCAGTATTTTTAAATATTTAAATTTTCGCTACCAAAGTTTATTTAGTTTCTTGTGGCATCTTTGGCAACTTTTGAAATTTAAACGGTACTTTTTAACAGTTTTATTAAATATCTAAATTTTTCTTAATTATTTACTCAGTAATCAACTTATATATTAATATCCTTAACTTTTTATGTCTTTTCCTTCAATGTTTCAAGTTCATTAAATTATAAATGAAATTAATTTGAAGGAACTATTTGCTCGCCATCTTGTTCCGCGTATGAATTTTTGTGTAAAAGGGCTTTAGCGTCACCTCTCTGGAAGATTCCTTTGTGTGATTTGAATTCTTTCTGTGCTTGACTAAATGTGAAGTAGGTAGTTGCACCTGCGGGCTCCTGGAGGCCTTTAGGCCTTCAGGGTGCTTGTCCCTGCAGTATTTTTTTTCCTTTGGAAAATAGAAAGTAATGGTTCGTTTTCTCCAACAACTTTTTGTCATGTTTTGTTTTTCTGCAAGTTGGAAAAATCTTTCAGTTTTGTATGGTGTCTACTGCAGTTTTCGTTTTTAATGTTCACGTATGGAATGGAGGCCGTTGTGATGGCTTTGTGGTGATATTTTACGCTCTCCAACAATCTATAGATTGAGCGAACTTATTCTGCACGCACGAAGTTATCCAGTCTCGGTTATTGAAAATAGTATTCAACCTAAAATGCCCTGCAATAATGGATTGCAGTGCACTAATAATGCTCAGGTTTGTATAATTGAACAGCCTGTCCTTCGATAGCTTCTTTTCCGTTAAGATTGGACAGTGAGGGAAGTTCTGTTCGAAGCATTTGTGAGCATCAATAATGCAACTGAATCACCTGAGGTTCGTTCAGAGTTTTTTCCTGATTAATCGTATGTAAAAATTACAAAGCTATGTGCGTTGATTAGTCTCTAAAATTTTTGCTGCAAATATCATTTGTGAAAGAAAAAATTTTCGAGTTTTACCTACATCATGTGTTGCCAATAAGTTTTCACATACTACAATTTTTTCTGCAGAAGCAAAATGTTTCTTAGAATTAAGTAGTTTTGTTTTTAGTATCTTTTTATCATATCGAGCCTGCAGAGCTTTTGTTATGATGTGTAGCTACATTTTCTTTTTTATTTGTTATTTTTGATAGTTTGGTCGTGTGCATCATTTTTGGATATATCTATTTGAAAGTGGCGGCAGTAAATGATTTAATTTAAACAATTGTAAAATAAAAAAATTTAAATTTAAAATTTTGATTCTGTTTTAATTTCTACAACGCTGAAAATTAAATTTTTCAGGTGCCTGAAAGGTAAGTGCATTCTTAGGTGCAGCAAATTGTTTAATTGTTTGTGTTTCATATTTCCAGCACCCAGCATTCTTTTGATAATTGAATAATAAATCTAAATTTTAACCTTTGGCACCAACCAAGAATTAACTTTTATAATTAACTAGCCATAATTAGCATTTTAAATTAACAGTCCTACTTTGTTAGATTGCCATTTGTGAAACTTTGTCTTACTTTCTCAAATTTACATTTCTCGCAAATATTTCAAGCATAATAACACTGTCTTATTCGGAATATATAATAGATAGTATACTATAATTATATATTTTGTTCTCTGTTATTTTATTCTACTTTTGATGCATTATAATTTCAATATTTCTTATAGAATACTCATTTACATTCTCATTAGGATTGATTATTATAGATATAAAAAATTATCATAATCGGGTGAAAATACCGCACAGTAGATTTTAGATCCGTGAGATACACTTCGACTATTAAAGATGAAAATTATTCTGGCTTACGGAAACTTAATGATTCTACAGGATAATATATGTTTCCTATCTGTAGATAATATATTTAATCCTTCCAAATAAATTGAATGTAAACAAAAACTGAAAAATATCATTGAAGAGACAACCAACAGAAGCCATTAATTACTCGTTTCTTCATCACACACCGTCTTTTCCAAAGGATCTCTTCATCCTGTCCGGAATCGCTGTAATTATTGCTCTGTCTTCAACCAAATGCTCCGTAATTACAACTTCCCGCAAGCTGTCCTGTAGTAAGTGTATTACGACCGGCGTAACTGAAGACCGTCCACTGAAATGAAGCGGAAACACGGCTAAAAGATTAGAGGGGCCAGACAACCTTCCATTTACACGTATCGATTCCGTCGGTGTTCGGGGTCTGATTTTTTCTTATCCAAGACCGACGATCCTGTAGATTTGTGATTTGTTGTTGGCATTTTCACCGGAAAGTGAAACACTGAAATCATCCGGATATTGTGAAGTCTTCTTTCTACGAGACACAATTTTATCTGTATAGACGGTAACTGAATGGATCGGCCCGAATTGGCGGATGAGTTGGTTTTGAATTTTGTGACTAATCTACTCTCCAAATTTGAGATATAGAAATAAAATTGAATTTCTATAATTTCGGAAGATTTTCTCTATAATTTGAAGAAAAAGGACAGAATGCCGATTTAGATGGTCAAGTTCAAATTTATTTATTGAATGAAACATAAAAGGTGAAGTAAATTGTCTCGAATATTTCAAAGCTACTCTTATCTTACTGTAATATAAATATGCGGATTATTCACATACAAATATATATCCCATTATTCAAATATCCCAGTATCGAAATCCGTGACTTTGATCTACTCGACTTTTGAAACATTGTATTCGGAAATAAAGATATATACCGTGTAAAACGAAACTTCGCGTTTTTTAATATTGGTGTTTGTTTTAGATTAACATTATAGCGCATTACATCATTTCGTTTGAGAACCATCATAGCATATTAAATAAAGCTGATATTGGCTGTCCCATAATAAATCTATTGGAGCCTTTGAATCCTATGTACAGTTTATAAATATGTGTGATTTTCATTTCATAACCAATGTGCTCCTGCTTTCCACGTATGATAAACCTAAGCTTAACCATTAATCATAATCCACCGGAAACTTAGAAATTTATTAACGTAGTCTTTTATATCCATAAAGTTATAATAATATTAATATTTTCAGGGATATACATGCTGTTGAGCTCCCAGCATGCCAAAATGGTCACGGACATGAATTAGCTAAATTTTTCACTTAAAAAGATATGTATAATTTTATCTTTACAAGACAGACAATGAAGTATTTTATTAGAATGCCTGTATTTTGTAAAAATAAATGTCAACGTGAACAATACAGCCGTGAAAAAAAATACAAAGTCAGACGAAAAATCGCCATATATGGAAAATTACTATGATTTCAAACTATGGAAATCTTTTACGACTTAACTAAATGTTACCGAATAATGTACCGAAATATATTTGCCGAAAATCCTAATATTTTTGGATTATGTAAAAACTATCAAAATCAGCGGATGGGAGCTTGGAAAAAAGTATTAAGTCGTCTGCTGATTGCATCATATGAAAGAATAAATAAGCTGAGAAAGCATTTCTATCAATTTCTAGAAACAAATACAAGTTTTG
>BGPR01038108.1:0-14856 GCA_013235015.1 Araneus ventricosus | reverse complement strand
TTTTGAATGATTTTTTTGAGACTTTGGACGAAAATGTTGAATGCTCTGTTTTTGCTGATGATATTTTTGTATACTGCTCTCACCATTCTATAACCTATATCCAAACTAAAATACAGAACACCATGGAAAACATTTATAAATGGTGCTCATATTGGAAACTAGCTATCTGTCCAGACAAAAGCGCTATAATTGATTTATCAAATAAAAACTTAACATCTCTTCCGCGCATAACTTACGCTGGTATTCCGCTTACATGGAGTGAATCGATAAAATATCTTGGAATCCAGTTTGCTAAAAATAATCTAAATGGACGTATTCTTAGAAAATTACGGAGTAAGGCACTTAGAAAAATCAATGGTCTTAAAATTTTAGGTTACAAAAGAAATGGCCCGAGAACCAAGCATCTAATCACTATCGCTAATAACAGCATCCTTAGCCTTTTCTACTATAGTTGTCCTATCATCAACAAATTTTCAGAAACACACCTCAAAGCTTGTAATGTCATTCAAACAACGACTCTTAGAATAGCCCTTGGAGTACCAATCTGGACTCCTAACATTGTTCTATTAAAGCTCGCAGGGCAAGAGATAATGTCGGTAAAAATCAGGCGTTTAGCAATTCAATTCTTTATCAAACAAATTGCGATCCATCCCTTCTCTCCTTTGACCCATACTAATGACGAGTTTAAATTACAGATCGTTGAAAAAGATGCAGATTACCTCAGAATCGCTTTTCAAAATCTTAATTGCATTCCAGACCATGTAATAAATCTCCCAGTTCTTCCACATTCCAACCCCAACTTATGTGAAATTTTTCTAAAAGAGTTTCAGTTTCAAAGCAAAGAAACCCCAGTTTCAATCATCGTCACTAGTTTTACTGAATGCATCCAAAACCTTTTCCCCAATCATTACATTATTGCTACTGACGGTTCGAAATCACATTGTTACACGTCAATTGCTGGTCTCTCGAAAATTCAACAATTTTCTTATCGTATTCATTCCTTAAATTCCGTTTTCACAGCGGAAGTATTAGCAATTTGCCAAGCATTGGATGAATTAGCAGTTCCTGAAAAGGATATTTTAATCCTATCCGACAGTTATTCAGCACTATCCTCTCTTAAAAATATTACCTTTCATTCTCCCAAAGTCATTCAACATCTGGCTTCAAAAATTCATGTCAGAAAAAATATGAATCAAAAAATTTCCCTCCTATGGGTACCTGGTCATTCTGGAATCTTTTGGAATGAAAAGGCAGACTCCCTTGCAAAGCAAGTTACTGAATCCACGCCATTCATAGATTGGATCGCCTCAGAGGACATTATCTCCAACTTAAAAAAACAGTCAATTCAAATAACGCATGACAACTACCGTAAAAGCAAATACCAAGCATTGATTGGAAACGTTCCGGACATTCTAACCATCTCTAAATGGACTGGAAACAGGGTACAGGACAGGCTAATTGCACGCATAATTAGTAAAACCATCATAACCCCAGGTCTCCTTCACAGATTCAACCTTCATCCCGACCCTTTGTGCATTGTTTGTAATGAAATCAATGACATTTCTCACATCCTTCTGAAGTGCAAAAAATATGCATCTTTTAGAGCTATTCTCTGGAACAAATTGAACATCGTCGAATCCAACATTACCTATGATGTCCTTCTATCTCATGCCTTAACCAACAAGAATCATCTGACCATCTTCATTCAAGCCCTCAAGTACTTTGATGTTTTTTAGCCGCATCCTTTTGGCATCGTGCGCTTCGTTGCCTCTGTTGCTCTGTTAGTGTGTTTTTCTCCGCCGAAGACAATCAATTTCGGAGTTATTCTGCATGGAAAGTTTGACGCAATGCTTTTTATGGAATGTTCTAATTATCACTATGGAATCGTTGTTTTGGAACGAACTTTACTGTGTTTAGCTTAGAACTAGGGGATTACAGCCTTTGTTGCTTCAAATCCCAAAACCCTTCTAATTCAAGTTCAAGTTCAAGTGTCATAAAAGTTTTTTCCAGTTATAGTAAAATGGCTATATGCTATACGATAAGCCAATTTATGGCGTCATCTAGTGACAAAAATCGGAGTTAGCACTCTTATTTCGAAAGCGGTAAGAGATACGGAAATCTAGTAAATTACAGTGGCGAATCTAGGATACCGGTCTGGTGGGGGCGGGAGGGGGGGGGGCTGAGGTCATAAAAACTTTGTATCGTCGTGATGAATGTCAAACTTCAAGGCTAAAGTAAAGCAAGACTCTTTAACTTTACAGACTTCACTCACCTGACAATAAGAATTATAAAGAACAATACAATGCTTTCGATAATTTAATAAAAATTACGATGAAATAACTAGCCAAAAAATGTTTTCGGCCGCGTCAACGCTACAAGTACAAGTGGAATGACTACAAAAGTAGCAAAAGTTTCGAGCAATTCAAGCCAGAAAGCAATGTTGAAACGTTTTTATTATTTTTTTAAAGAGAGAAATTAAGAAAAAACATTTGTAATGATGTTAAATTAAATCAAGAATTCTGGCTTGGCTCTGGGGGGGGGGGCTGTAGCCCGATAGTCCCCCCCCGGATTCGCCACTGGTAAATTATAAAGCATCATCTGTTTGAAACGAAAATACATCTTGCACACATTAATATTAAGAATGGAATGCGTAAATGCGGATTTGTATAGCCTCGATTTCAAGAGCTGTGCTGTATGACTCTCAAAAGCCACGTTTAGAAAATTCTGAATGAATTCGGTGCTCAGCAGTACTGGTAGGAGATGCTCAGAGAGCTCATTCTTGGTGCAATTTTATCATCTCTTAAAGCTTAGTCAAGCAATTGCGACAACTCCATCGAACATATTCTACTCTACTGCCGGAAGTATTCTCTCATCAGGCAATCACTCTGTCGCCACCTCAACATCAATCTTTCTGTTCTCTCTACGTTTAAATCTTTCATCTCAATTATCTGCTCTTCTCAGCGTGCTATTCGTGCTCTTTTTTCCCTGCTGAAGTTTTTCGACATTTTCTGATTTTTTCTCCTTGAACTGTTTTTGACTCTTTTGGACACTAGGAGACGAAAGTCCTGGCAGCTATAAGTCTCAAAACCTACAAAATTTCAAGTCAAGCTTAGTCAACACTCCTTGCAGGCATAATATGAGCAGACGAGACATGACTTTCTCGTTGTGGCATGTACAATACGTAGAGCACTCATTACTTGGTAATAGAAAATTCTAGATGTGTTTTCTAAATTCCATATCAAATACGCTGATCGATTAATGTTTGGTGCGGCATTTTCAATAGCAGAGTGACGAGTCTTTTTTTTTAAATCAGTTGATCAGTCCAGATCTTCTTTGTCGCAAGAAGGATAAACGAGCTTAATGACGCGTAAGTGCTCCATTCTTCCGCCTTTCGTAACGACGCAGTTTAGGAAATCGGGACCTAACAAATGATCGTTTTATGTGTTCTAATCTAAACATTAATGTGCGGAAGGTCTTTTTTCGTATCTGGTACAATTTTTGGGATAAAAACACTTACTAAGAATAATAGGTACTGTTGGAAGTGGTCTCTCTCGTAGAGCATAGGCACTTTACTATATAACCTAGTCACCACTTCTATGACTACAGCCATTTCCGGTGGTGGAGGAGCACAGATATACTATTTAGTAATATATATCTCTGTACATATCTTCAAAAACCTTAGAATTTTTTAGTCAAGTCATTGCTTTACCCTTTTCTAGAACGATTTAATTATGATCAAATAAGACCACAAACACATAAATCTAAGAAAAGACGTGATTATGTGAGTTCCCCTTTTCAGAGATGTGTCTTTAACCCTTTGAGGACGGCCGCGCGGAAAATGTGCGGTTCTATCTGACCGACGTTTCTCAACGCGCGTGGCTGCTCAGGGCCGGACGGCGCACTTTTTCTAGTTAAGCCTAATTGCACTAAAGCTAGTGTCACGCCGACGTGACAATCGGTAGCTAAAAGCAACAAGATCTCTCACGCCCGCATGACAGTCGTCCGCAAAGGGTTAATCGTTTAGTTACATGATTTTTTTAACCCTATGTAACAATTTTAGTTGTCCGAAGAAGGCTTTTTTTCTTTTACTTCAAAAGACGATCGAATTCATTTGTTACGTCAGTGAGATACAACAGCAAAAGAAAAGAAATAAAGTAATTGTCGTCTACAAATTACGTGCTTTAGCTACTCCTTGCCGTATCCATTTCTTACCAATAGAAATGCCACACCTTCTTCTGCATTGTCGGTGTCTCCGAGAGCAATACAAATCTGAGTGCTCACTGTTGCACCGACTTTGCTCAGAAGTTGTATGTTTGGTAACATAAAACTTTTTGCTATTTTGTTTTAAAAAGGCGAAGGAACTTGATTGAAGCAGTTGCTTTCTCTCTCCCCCCTCTCTCTCAAACAGATATTCTTGAGGGGCCCACTCGCCTTCGGGCAGTCTGATAACCTGGCCAGTCTGTCACTGTTTACATCTGAATGATGAGTGTATAACGACAGAGTTATGGCCCGGAGCACACCTGCCGATTTGTGTCGTTGGGCAGTAAAATATAACGATAGGAACCCCATTCCCCCTGTGGAGACACAAAGGGGACACGTGGGTTACTATTGTTATATTTTACTGCTCAACGACACAAATCGGCTGGTGTGCACCGGGCCTAAATCTTTCAGATTAGTGAATAAAATAATTGTTTGCTGTAAGAATTTAAATTGTTTATAAAAAAAAATATTCTACATCTTATTTTTATTATTTTTGAGACATTTTATTTTACTAACCTTTTTATTTTAATGTAACCATCGTTTCCTTTTCTTCATTTTCAATCTTTGTTTTAAAATCAATTCTACTATTTTTTCTGATATAATTCAACATCGTTGTGACCAACAGCCAGCCATATATTCAAACAAATTCCCGACACTGAAAATAATGACTAGAATTTCAATTTCTGTCCCCTATTATCTAGGTGTGATTACTGAAAACTGTGTCTAGCCTTCAATTAATTTGCGTTCCGGAGGATTATTTAGAGCTTCCTGAAGAAGCATTAGAAGAAACTGTGAATTCATTTCCCTTTCAGAGTGCAACTGTTTAATGTAGCACGTTATTAGCCATTTTAATACAAAATGTAAGAAGAAGTTGTACATGGATACCTCTTGAGTTTTCAATTCGTCAGTATTTTCTTCAAGTGGAACGAGGAATATTTCACTGACAGAGATTTGAATGAGTTTCCTTTATGGATGAGATTCGTATTAACCATATATTTTCTTGTAACTTTCGTTTCATTTTCCTTACATTTTCAAGCATTGTTTTAAAATTAATTCTTCTGTTTCCTGATACATTTATAAAAAAAGAACATACATAAAAGAGCTTATTTGTGTGTGTATGCATGTTCGGGTTTTTTTTTCCTTCTCTATCGACGCCCAGACAGTTTGACTTACCGGGACCAAATTTGGCTCAGAGATGAATTAGTAGAAGTGATAGTTTACACCGTAAAATTAAAATTCGAATTTCATTTATTTAATATTAAGTGGTAAATTCGGGCGCTTTTTGCTTATTTTAGCGAATTTTATGCATATATTCTCATCGGAGAACCGTAATTTTTATATCATTGTAAAGTCTAGAATATCCCGTTCTAATAAGACTAATATGAAGTTGCTGTGTAACTTTCTGGATTTTTAACAATTTTTAAAAATTTTCGGAAACGTCTTTCTTCTGTAAACGATTCACGTCGCGCGAGACAAAATATTATGATTTTCAGCGTTTTATCTTATTAAACATAGGAAAAATCGTTCTGGCATTTTCTTTCTTTTTGTTGTTCTTTTGATGTTTTATTTTGTAACGTATATTTTTGGCAGTTTTATTTTTAGTTTATATTTTTAATCAGATTAGTTTTAATTTATTTATTTTTGCATTTTTCTCTTTTCTTTTTTGTCTTTTGATGCAACATATATTTGCGCACACGTTATATACACAGATACTACATTAAATACTCAACTTACATTCTGTTCTGTTCTAACTCACAATTTTTTTAATCGGAAGGGCGCACGCTCATCACAGGCGGCGCCACGAGCACAAATTTTATACGAAATCCGTCGGCGGAAAATTTGTTTGTACCTCCGCATGCCCGTGAATACGATATGTCAAAAACGAAACCAGTCAAATAGATGAAATTAGGTATATAGATTTATTAACAGAACTGTAAAATCTATATCAAACTTTATACCAAATCGGTCAAAGGGAGGGAAGGAAGATCCTAAAGGGGCCATATTGTATAAGTGTAATGTCGAGGAGAGAGCACGCCCTCTAGTTTGAAAATCCGTAACTGAAATGTGGGCAATTTCTGTTTGATGAAACTGGTGAAACGGAAATAAAACAAGAATAATTTATGTACAAAATTGAACTCGCTTTTAGTAAAAGAAATCAATATCTTGCATATCTATACCTCTGAGGTAAACTAATATGTTGCAATTTTGTTGATTTTGATGTTTTTATCGTATGTGCATTATCGTGACTGTATCTACGGACGGGCAAAGTATCGTAGCTGTAGGTTGAAAAGAACAAAAGATTACCACTCTCAAAAAATAAATTTCGCATTGCAATGAATTGCGATCTGGAACTTCTTTTGGCTCCACTGTAAGACGTTAAAATTGTTACTTAAGGTAGTTTACCTCTGACGTACAGATGTATATTCACCCATTGTTTCGACAATAACAAAGCAAAGCGTCTATCATGCGAAAATGGGTCGTTTAGTAACAAGCAACTGAAATGTATCCGAAGTAACATTAGTGAAAGTGAAATCAGTGGCGGTGTTTCGCACAAGTATTAGAGGTGCTCGCATCGCACCTCGATATCCTCCCTCAAAATCTATTCGTTGTGCATTGCAGTGCTAAACCAATAGCGAATTTACGACGCAAGGTATTGGAAGGGGCCTAAAACAATTTTTGCGCCTGTGGCACCATATTGTCAAAATCCACCTCTGCGTGACATTCTTTTAAAAGTCTAGACAGAAAAAGGAAAACAAAAAAAAACAACTTACACTTAGTTTTGCTTTAACTGATTAATAAAATAAATCTTCCCATCATTATCTGCTAGCATTTCTAACAATCAGCCGACAAATTATGTAAAAACCCTTAACTCAGTACATTAAAACAACTTAAATCTCGAAGTCATTCATTCATTAGTTGGTGAAATAAAAAGGAGAAGTGCTTCATTACTGGAACATCCGACCGGTTTTGTTTTCTTACTCGCGCGTTAATTCTATTTTATTGCCGGAGATTTATCTTGGGAGTTAGGTCAAATATATCGTGGAAGAATCTAGGGGACGTGACAGATTTACGACTGGAATCTGAAATTGATGAAAAGGAGGAATGGCAGTTTTTAAGAAAAATGAGTCCATTTTTTTTTGCTTTCACGTATAGCGAAGTTCAAGAGGAGAAAGTATTGGGCCTCTTCGATTTGCGACCGAGTTCCGTTTCGACTGGCACCTCGTAAGTCGGATCTATATTTTTTTAACACTTTTTTCATTCAAACTTGTAATAAAATTATGCATAAAATACAAAAATTCAATCTATGTGAGTTTAATTACTGAACATAATGTGAAAAATGTATTATATGTACCCTACTTTACGCACTGTAAACAAAAATACAACTTGAAGTAACATTTTATTTTGAAATTAAATTTTTGTGGAAAAAGGCGCAGATGGTCGAAAGTCGAGGAAATTAGTTTAGCTTAGTTATATAAACGTCACGTTTTGAAGCAACTCGAGGCAAATTTTGCGACGGACCTCGCAATTTTGAACTGCGGTCAGATGATGAGAAGGGCACATGGGCTGGCATCCTCCTCTCCAAGCTTCCGCACCACACCAGCGGGAGGACGTTTGGCCACTGCGTGTGATTTAACGCGCAACAGGCCCACATGAACGGCGTATTTTCAGTGGAGTCGGGTTTCAAACCCGGAATCCTTTGACCCGAAGTCAAGACTTTACCAATAGATGTCCACGTCCCTCTAAGCCGAGAGGAATGTGTACTATAATCTTCTTCTAGGTTATGATGAGTATCCATGTTTTAGACCATCCTAAGTCCGAAAAAAATCGTCTCTCTGTGTCTTTGAATACGATAATTCACAAACGCAGCAGGATAGATATGGTGTCTAATACTTGTGCGACACAAGTTAACTGTAACTGAACCCGAATGGTGTTCGAGACTTTGCGAGACTCGCTGAGAGTTTGTGGTGGAACGTGTCCGGACTGGTAGAACGTTATACATGCCTGTATTTACGATATAAGAATGATCTGTGTAATTATCTAAATGTACTGTGCCGTGTAAGTGTAGTGAACGTCCATTAAATATGTGTGAATCAAATGAAGCTTATTATTCAACGAACCCACAAATATAACACAACAATAGAAATATGAAATTTGGTGTGCGGCTTTTACATCATAATTGTATATCTATATCAAATTTGGGACGAAATCCTTCAAGGTGATGTCTGCCTAGCCTAACTATCCTTCAATTTGCTTGTGAACATGATAACTCAAAAACACAACGAGCTAGATAGATGAAATTTGGCGAATGGTTTTATTACTAGAAATGTAGATGTGTATCAAATTTTAGACCAAATCCGTCAACGGATTGACTGTCTGACGATCTGTCTATTCGCGTGCATGTGAACACGATAACTTGAAAACTAGCCTAGGGCCCATAGAAATGTATAAATCCCGTCCTGATTAGATCTTTTGCTTATATTGCATACAGGTTTGTATACTAAATTTGAGCTTAGTTCAGAGGTAACTATAACGCTGAATGCGGTGTGCGGCCACCAACCAAAAATATGGTAGCTTTTCTTGGTGAAGAAACGGCAATGGCTATATGATATTTAGTTCGAATTTCAGCAAGAATCAAATTAATTAAAAATGTTTTCTCAGTTTTATCTGGGACTTGAAGGAAGAGAAGGCCATAGATCTCTTCAGCAATCAAATTCCTCACTATTTCATAAGCTGTTCGCTGATCTTCTGTTAGTCGAAATTTGTTTCCACCATTATTAATATAATACCCCAGATCTGTCTCTCGGTAACGCTCTGACGTCACCAACAATAAAACTCGCGACATAGCACTGAGAGACGTTAAACAGCATTATTTCATTGTTAGAGAACCTAAATTTCAGTAATTTTAAATTTAAAAGAGTAATTGTCGTTCTAATTTCAATTTTAATAGCTCTAATATAGTGAAATAAAATTTTCTATCGGTTGATTAAAATTTATCTCGTTATGATCAATAGTTCCCGAGAAATTTTAAATTATATTAATCATATATTTCAAATTAATTTCGGTTTTTTAATAGAGAGTAGTAAATTACGTCAGTGGTATATCATGTGCGTGATATAATTTGGACGCCACGATGCTTCTCATTATTTATTGCAATCGTGATGATATAATTTGATAATATTGTTTGATGTTTGCATGTGGCAAAGCTGAGATTGGGATGAATACTTTGCCGGAATTTTTCGAAGCTGTCGGTGGTTGAGTTTGAAAGCGAAGCCGCTCTGGTTTAGGTCCAAATTTTTGGTCTTTCCTTTTGACGGTGTTTGTTTTTTTTCTCATTCTTTCTTATTTTTGTTATTGGAATAAACAGGTAAGCTTATCTGTTTTTTCTGTGTTTCCATTTTCAAAACCAAGGTGTATTCCGAATTTTCCATTGTGTCGACAGACTATGCATCTAATTTAGACCCCATACAGCATCCGAACATGGCTGATAAGTCGAACAGTGCCTACATGAGATGTGAGAAGTCCGTAAATGAACTGGTTATGAGTCTAGGAAATCTCCAATATGAGGAGATTAACATTATCATTTCAAATGCCGATAAGTCCAAGAAGATGCCCAAACCAACCCTTTTCCAGTCCAAGACTTTATTGAGAAATCGATCAACCGTCATCAGCTAATTGATAATATGAATACACCCGTCAGGGTAAAATCCAATTCACGACTAAAGACCCAATCTGTGCAGTACAACTGTTGTCATTATCAAAATTTATGGAAATAGATGTCTCCACAGACGTAATTTGGGAAAACATAAGTGCTCGTTTTTTGGTCACGGATATTCCCACTACAACCCCCTTACAGGAACTTGCAACGGAAATCCAAAACAAAAATTATTGTTTAGTAGTAGAATTGAGACGTTTTGTAAAACTAAATTCCAACAAAGCCATTTCCCCAGTCCTAATTACCATTCTTGGTACTACGGTACCAGAAACTATAAAACTCTGGTTTATCAGACAACGCATCCAATCCTTTGTAGACAGACCTCGACAGTGCAATAAGTGCTTTGTGTATACAAACGGAACACGCACATGCGACAAGAACAATATTTGTTTCTGTTGTGGAGGGGATCACATCGGCCCGTGTCAACAACCGCCACAATGTGTCAACTGTAGCGGATCTCACAATGCGAAATCCCGATCGTGTCCTATTTATATACAAGAACAGAAGATATTAGAATTAAGGTGTCATAATCACATAACCATAGGTGAAGCTAGGCGTGTCTTTCAGCAGAAAAATACTAAATATGCAGAATCCGTCAAAACCTTGCCAGCTGTTTCCAACATTGAAGAATCTCTAAATGAAAAATTTGAAAATCTCCTAAAAACAATAAACGACAGGTTTGAACGACAAATGCAACTATTTGCCGATATGCTTCAAAAATCGATGAACTGCATATTGCAAAATTTTTCAAAATCTTTGAACAATCCGTTGACCCGAGTTTATCCACAGCTCGTAAGAAGAAACTTTTGAGAAAATTTAACCAAATTTCTAGCACTTTATCTACTTGGGATGCTGAGGGCCCCAGCGAAGTTGAGCAGATGTCTTTGAACTAATGCTGTGTTCTTTTTTTTGTGTTTCTTTGTTTTGTTTTTCAGTCATCAGGTTTGGCTGCTTTGTTTTTCATCCTTTTACCCTTTCTAGTTACATGTCTTGGTGCGCTTTTTCAAATGCATTGTTTTTTCACCCTTTGTTGTCGCTGTAATTTTTCATCTTTGAAATTTCAGGTGTGCTAAAAGTAGTTTTATTTTTTCATGTCTTTCGTGCAGTGGAATTGTCGAAGTCTGAATAATAAAAAGATTTGGCTTCACCAACCTCCCTTTTCTACTGTAAACTTTTGGATCTTCCAGGAAACCTTTCTTAAAGCAGACGATAATTTGTCTCACCGTAATAAAATTTTTTTTCGAACTCATCAAAGAAACAGACTTGGTGGCGGTTTACTCATTGGTATTCCCAAAAATATATCTAGTAGAGTGATTTATTCCATCGAAAACGATCCCAATCTGGAAGTCTTGGCTGTAGAAATCCAATCTAAAAATCTAAACTTCATCATCATAAATATTTATGCACCGCATGGTTTCAACATTGCATCCATTAAACTTTTCCTCGACTCCCTTAGCGTCCCGACTTTTATTTTTGGAGATTTCAACCTCCATCATCCCCTTTGGGGGGGGGGGAGTTCGCAGTCATCGCTCAGTGAAAGCTTTGTTGATTGGCTTAACAATTCCGATTTTTCCATGCTTAACACCTCTGCTCCAACTCGTATTTCTAATCCTCATACTTCATCGATCATTGATCTAACTTTGTGCTCGGCTTCCATTTATAATGAAATTGATTCTTATGTTTTCGACTGTACTTTTGAAAGCGATCATATCCCCATCGTGGTATCCTGGTCAAAATTTCAGAACACAACTCGTTCTATTAAAACTATAATCTGGAACCCAATCATTACAAAATCAATGGACCTTATGCACCCTTTGGGTTCGAGAGTATAGAAAAACAGCTGTGGAGGAATAAACAAAATGATCGGCCTATCAGCGACTCAGAAATAAAAGCAGTTCTGAGTCGGCTGTTTAAGACTGGCCAATGGCTGCCTCCGGCAGGTCACATGTTGGAGGATGTGACGTCACATGCATAAGGTCCATTGAAATTTTTAATACAACAAGCCAACTTAACATTGATTTGATAACAGATCAAATTTCAAGAACCATCAGTGCCCATACATCAAACAAAATTCTAGTTGATAAAGATTATCCGCCTTGGTGGAATGCCGCTTGTCATAATTTTAGTCATCTGAAAAAACTTGCCTGGAATAAAGCCAGAAGAAATATTGCGATTACAGAGTGGATTAAATATAAGAAATACAGAAGTAAGTTTAAATTTCATTTCAAAAAAGCCAAAGAAAATTACTCGGATAACATCAGCAAAATTTCTCGAAACCCACGTATGTTTTTCAAAATACTGAACAAATTATCAAGTCATACAAATCCTAATGTTAAAAATCACGAGATCATTTTTTATAACAATAGATATGAAACCAACCCCATGAAGGAGAGCAACTTATTCGCCATTCATTTTTCAAGTTATTCTCATGAAGTTGGATTATAGCACTGAAAATGAATTTTTGAATAAAAATATAGAATTTTGGGAGCTCAAAAGAGCAATTAGTAAGACAAAAAAAAAAACTCCACTCCCGGTGCAGATAACATTCCATCAATCTGGTTCAAAAAACTTGATGCTTCCTTTTTAAAAATCCTGGGTATGTTGCAACAACAACTTGATTCTTCTGTTCTTCCCAAAGCCTGGAAACACACGATCGTTATCCCAATTCCTAAACCCAATAAAGATAAAACTAAATTAACTTCATACAGACCAATAGGCCTTACTTCTGTTTTCTGTAAAATCTTCGAGCGTATTTTAGCGCATCGTATAACCCATTTCCTCAGTAGTCAGAAAAAGTTGAACCCAAACCAACATGGATTCCTCCCTTTTAGAGATAACCATACGGCAAATTTATAAAATTTATTCAGCGATTTCTGAGGCCCGGAAAAACAATAAATTTTTTGTTGCTGTCAGCCTAGATATCAAAAGTGCTTACGACTCTGTGCATGTTGATGATCTCATTCTCAAATGCCTTCAACTAGGTATATCTGGTAAAGTCACTAAATGGATGCACCACTTCTTACAGGAACGGTCTTTCCAGATTAAATGGCGAAACTTTCTTTCAAATACAAAAACCAGTTTTAAAGGCTTACCACTAGGATCCGTGCTTTCACCCATTCTTTATGTAATTTTTATGAATGACTTTTTCGAAACTCTGGATAATAATGTAGAATGTTCAATTTTTGCCGATGATATTTTTGTTTGTTGCTCCCATCACTCTTTAACCTATATCCAAATTAAAATTCAGAATATTTTGGAACTTATTTATAAATGGTGCTGTTATTGGAAATTAACTATCTGCCCGGAAAAAAGCGCAATAATTGAATTGTCAAACAAACAGGTCACCTCCTTTCTGCGAATAACTTATGCTGGTATTCCACTTCCATGGAGTGAATCGATCATAAAACCTTGTCACCTTGGAATCCAGTTCTCAAAATATAATCAAAACGGACATATTCTCAGAAGTTTACGAAATAAAGCGCTTAAAAAAATTAATGGTCTTAAGATGCTTGGTTATCAAAGAAATGGTCCTAGAACCAAACATTTAATCACAATTACTAATAACAGTATCCTTAGCCTTTTTTTCCAATAGTTCTCCAATCATTAACAAATTTTCAGACACTCACCTCAAAGCCTGCAATGTCATACAAACTACATCCCTTAGAATAGCCCTCGGAGTTCCAATTTGGACGCCTAATATTATCTTGCTAAAGCTAGCAGGGCAGGAAATACTGTCTGGAAAAATTAAGCGGTTAGCGATGCAATTTTTTATTAAACAAATCGCGACTCAACCCTTTTCTGCATTATTCCATACCCCTGATAGAATTTACTCACAACTGATCGAAAAAGATGCAGAATCTCTCAGAATCACTTTTCGCAACCTCAGTTGCATTCCAGACCATATAATTTCTCTTCCCATATTTCCACACTCCAACCCAAACGTATGTGAAATTTTTCTTAAAGACTTTTATTTTCAAAACAAAGAACTTCCTTCTTCAATAATCTCCTCTAATTTCATTGAATGCATCCAAAGATTTTTCCCAAATCATTTTATCATCGCCACTGACGGTTCTAAATCTCACTGTCACACCTCCATTGCGGGTTTTGCTTGTTTACAGCAATTTTGTTATCGTATTAACCCTCTAAATTCTGTTTTTACTGCTGAAGTCTTAGCGATATGCCAAGCATTGGATGAACTCGTTATTCCGGAAACAGATATTCTAATCCTCTCGGACAGTTTTTCGGCACTTCCGTCTCTGAAAAACATATCTTTCCACTTCCCAAAAGTCATACAGCGTCTGGCTGCAAAAATCCATATCCGGAAAAATCTTAATCAATCTGGGTTCCTGGACATTCTGGGGTTTCTTGGAATGAAAAGGCCGACTCTATCGCTAAGCAAGTATCAGATTTTTCACCTTATATAGATTGGATTGTCTCAGAAGACATCTTTTCCCACCTCAAAAAGCAATCATTACAAATAACTGAAGAAAACTACCATAAAAGTAAATATCAATTATTGATTGGAAACATCCAGAACATTCTAACTATTTCTAAATGGACTGGTAACCGAGTACAAGATAGATTAATTTCTCGCATTATTAGCAAAACTATTACAAGCCCAGATCTTCTTTCTAGATTCAACCTCCACCCCGATCCTTTGTGCAGAGTATGAAACGAAATAAATGACATCTCTCACATTCTATTAAGGTGCCAAAAGTATGCATCTATTAGAGTTATACTCTGGAGAAAACTAAATATAGTTTCTGCAAACATCACTTATGATGCACTTTTGTCTCATGTTCTTGTCAACAAGAATCATCTTCTCATCTTTGTTCAAACTCTGAAGTACTTCGACATTGATTAGCTGCATCCATTTGGCAACA
>BGPR01038107.1:0-14856 GCA_013235015.1 Araneus ventricosus | reverse complement strand
ACACTTATGCCATAGAATACGAAACGCCCCTCTACGGGGACATAACACTTATGCCATAGAAAACGAAAGTCGCCACTACGGGGACATAACACTTCTGCCATAGAAAACGAAAGGCCCCGCTACGGGGGAATGAAAAGAATTTAGTTTTAATTTCATATATTTATCATCGCTGTAGTTTTCTTTATCGAATATTGCAACTTATTACATCATTGGTTTGTTGATCATATCATAATTTCAAAAATTAAAAAAAAATCATTTCATTTATTAAATTATAAACCAACTAAATATATTGAATTTATATCTAAATAACCAGTTTAAATATTTAGTTTAAGTTCTTATCCTTATTAACGTTTTAGAATTTCACCTAATTTTCCGTCGTATGAGTGAGTATTACAAAAGCAGATCTCGGCCGTTAAGTGTTAATTTGCTTTACTTGTGTTTTTAAGATACAGTATTCGCATACACATGCCCGACAGATTTTCAGTATAACTATTCCGTCCAAACAATTTTAGAAATCTTTAAATTTAGTGTTAAGATCGCAAACAAAATTTAACCTGCCTAGCTACATGCGTTCTGATCTACGGTGTTCAAAAACCGACCGACAAACTATCAGATATAACTTCAAAACTCAGGGAGGATTAAAACATGCAGATTATTCAAAATCTTAAAGCAGAATTTTTTTCTATGATTACAATATATATTCTTTGTACACTTCGCATGAGAAATTGAAAAAGCTAAATAAGTTTAAACCTTTCTTATTAATCGATTAAATAGGATTCCCCCCAAGTCCTATTATGCTGCCACATCGTGGCGGGGGTGATGGCCCTGGGTGAAATGGGCGATGTACGTCTGGAGTTTTTTATCCTGGCAGGGTCACCCAAGGCGTGAAGGCCATTCCATTATACCGAGCTAAAGCATAAAGGCAATGGACAAAGTCAGACTTCTTCCCTCGGGCGTCCAAGGTCATCAGAAGCTGCACTCTCCTCCTTTACCATGAATCGTTCGCTTATACTTTTCTGTGGGGGAGCGGATTCTTGGACTTGGTCTAGCTGAGGACTAGAACAAGTGGAATAAGAAACAACAAACAGGATTTTCATGTAAAGGCAACAGGTATTACATATCTTTGCTTTACAAACGCTTGAGGCATTTTGAAATGATGTTGCCATGGTGACCACATGATGGTTTTTGAGTTCAAAATTCAACCAGTGTAAAAATTATTTACTTAAATAAAAAGTTCCACTTGCAGAATTTCCAATCTTCATATATAAAAGGCAATACCATGACTCAATCACTCATCACGAAATCTCCCAAATCACTGGGAGTAGAAACTTGAAATTTGGCAGAGTAGATGCTCATTAAGAAAGGATTTTTAGAAATTTTAATTAGAATTTAATTTATTTAAAAATTACTTTAAATTTTAACGTTTTTCCTTATTAACTTCGGATCCTACTATCGCAAAAAATACATTTTTACGTCATGTTAAAGATAAGAAATTAACTTTTAAATGACACCGATCTTATTTCTATGCGACATTTTGTTCAATTTTAATTAATGTTTCAAAATGTTTTAAAACATGAACAATGACAATGTTTTTATTGCTTTAAATAAAATTCAAACCATCTCATTATTTCAGCAAATCTTTTATTCACGCACTTTTGCAGTTGTTACGGTTGTGATAGTATAAATTGTTTTCTTGGGAAATTAACTCCAAAGCGGAATTTTCACTTTAGTATTCAGTGCATTTCTGAAATATTTTATCGCACCTGCTTCAAAGTAATATTTTATAAGGCGTGGCAACAGATATTTGATTTCAGGTTTGTTTGTTTTTATTGTGTGTGAGGTAGACTGAAATGATTTTCGTCCTTTCTTCAAGCATTTAATCTAATGCTTTCCTGCCATTTTAAAATTATGAGGCATGAAATCGCTCTCAAATTTTCGTATATTGCATTATAGGTAATTTTTTATTAAAATTTTGGTTAGGCTTAAGAGTACAGTACTGCCGCCAAACTTGAATTTCCTCAACTGATAACACATCAAATATGATAATAGAAACTAGAAATTACAACCTGAAACTAGGAATTACAAAACGGCAATAATATTCGGAAAAACTAAACAATTTTTAAATTTTATTGTCTACCTCCTATACTCCTGGGTCTTTTAGATGTCTATGAATTTTTTCCGCCTCACTTTTTGTATCAACTGGTTCACACGGGCCTCCAGCATGCTCGGCTTTCGCGACTATATTCAGCGTTAATCATTCTACCGATGAGTGATAGATGAATTGAGTGAAAGTTATTTGAAACTCAGATTGTAAGTTTCGTTAGCTGCGATGCATCATACAGAATTGTATCGCTGGCATTTTAAAATTTACGTCTTTAAATATTTTACTATCTGTCAAATACACTAAAATAATCACTTTTTTGTTCATCTCTCATGAGTTATCGCGGCTGAAACTGCGACGGGTAATGCTATAATTAATATAAAATACGAAAATAAAAACTAATTTAAACGGGCGAACCAGCTGGTCGCCGAAGGCGGCTAGTCTTTTTATAAAATGTTCCGAAAATTCAACGAGAAGTAGTGCATTGTATGAGCATAATATTAACAAAATCGCAATAACAGTTGAAAGTATTTTAAGCATCATCAAGACTTCTCTAAGAATTTATGATGTTCCTAAGAAAGCCTCATAATAACAGCTTGTATGAAGGCCAAACAAAATTAACAATATCGCAATAAAAGCTTAAAGTTATTTAAGCACTATAAAGTGAATTGTATGAATTCGTGATATTCCAAAGAAAACTTCGTAATAACAGTTTCTGTAAAAGCCAAATAAAATATAGATCATTCTAAAAGATTAACTTGAAAGCTTATGATATAATTTACATTTTAATTAAAACTATAACAACATCAACCGTGTCATGAATATTGATAGAGATTTTTTTAACTGGGAAATATTTTAAAAGATAAAACAGCGGATTATTTAAATATTTTTCAATGCAGAACACAACTTTATTATACTTACTCGCAGAATAAAATGTTTCACATTAAATAATGTATTAATTTTTTACTGTATGTATCAATGGGAAGTCTGATACAAAATTTAATACTGTCATAATCCTGGGGCATATGATTTTAATAAAGAGAATGTAAAAAAACTTCAGAAATAAAGCTTAGGCTAAAATAACGTTGCCTTTTTACATGCAAATTTAGTCGACTGGATTCAAAAGCTTTTGTATATTATTCGTCTTTCCCAGCTTTGTAAATAGAATTCCTTAACTTTATATTCCCTTTATTAAGAAAAACTAATTTGTTTTTTTATTTTGGAGTCACTTTGTTATGGGCGCTATTTTTTAATTAGAAATTTTCTTCCTGCTCTACGAGAACTTCTATTTCTTTAGAATGGTTTGCTTGTCGTAGGTAAACAACATTCTAAGTAAAATGCTTAAAATAATTTAAATAAATAAACAAATGTAAAAATCCTGTGCTTAAGAAGCTATAAGCGCTGTGGTAGTGAAAAATGTTTGTATATGTATATGTTACCTGCAAAGTTTGAAATCCGGCATTCTATATAATGCCTAGGCATTGCATATAATGCCTAAAACTAGCAGGCAATGTATGAAGCGATTTATATTTCACACATTTCCTGGGCATTCTATAGAATGCCAAATGACAAACCGGCAAAGTATTAAATAAATCGCCCATTTTATTATATAAGAAATAAAGTTAAATGCAATTCAAAATTAAATTATTTGCTTCCTTGATGTAATAAGTAGATTCACAATTTATTTTGTTTTCTTTAATAAGAAAGGCATAAACTTTGCTATGAAAACTTTCATTTTGCTTTACGAATTTTGAATAAAAGATTTTTTAATGGTACTCTTTTATTATTTTTTCTAAATAACATTTGTATTTTTGAGGAATGCACGCCTTTTAAATAATAGCCTTATTATGAACTTTTTTTCATACTTTGCCAAAATAGCATTTGTCATTCTACAGAATGCCTAGGTATTATATACAATGCCTAGGGAAGTATATAATAAATCTCATATTTCATGCTTTGTCTAAAAACGCCCGGCATTCTATAGAATGCCTAGATATTCTATAGAATGCCGGCATTTAACACATTGCCGGTAACATATACAACATCTACCCAAAATAATTAATAACAAATAGATTTATATTATAGTTAACAGTTTCACTGGTTTATATGAAACATGAATGAGTTCATATCTCACATTTAGGTGCAGTTCACATGACAAAAGAATTTTGACTTCGTAGATTTGTCGAAAATCCTGTAAATACGCATTTAAGTCAAAACTTTTCTGCATTTTTTCCAAAAAAAAACCCTCTAAACAGAAATTCGATTGATGAACACGCATGCGTCGTGCTTATAATATTGCAGTCACGTGAGCGAAATTTTATAGTGATAGCATCATTGATCTTTGTCTTTCTGTTGTGTTTATTTGAGGTAAGGTAGAAATTCCGCTGTACAGACCGACTTCCGGTGTAATGCTTCGTGAATGGAAATCTTCAAAACTTCAATGGTCTGTTTAAAAGTGTTAATTAGAGTTTTTTAAAAGTTGTGTCTTAAGGATACTTTGAAAATATTAAATTTGATGTTCCTATTGCTGTAGCTTTCAATTTTTACGTAAAATTTATTTCAGCCTCATTTTGTGGAAAAGCTGCCATAATTATTCTTTTTCACTCTTTTTGGCGATTTTCGAAATCTTGTTAAATTTTTAGCCAAATGGTTTAGATAGTCACTTTCGTTTAAATTTTTAACCAAATGATTCAGTTAATCATTTGCTGTTAAATTTTTAACCAAACGATTTAACTGATTGCAGTTACCCAAAGCGGAAGTTCTACAATACCCAAAAAATCAAAACAGAAAACTCGTCCATAATTTCATTTCTATTTTTTAAAAATTTTATTACCGCAAGTAATGACAACTCTAATTGAAGGCACGGGGAAATTGTTGAGAGTATCAGTACGCTCAGTTACATAGTCCTGATTTTCATCTTACTGTCTAGCTGATATTTTTAACCAGAATTTAGTTTCAAAACTCCAAAATGGAAATTCTAGGAAAACTATATCTAAATATTGTTTAAATTCGTAAAACTTTTTTTATAATCACATGGATACCTTTTTCTTCATTCCCCTGGTAAGCATAAGCTCGTAGCATTCTATGAATTTTCATCTTGAGTTGATTAACTTAGAATTTTTCTTTCAATGACCAACTGGACTCTTACAGTTATGAACCCTTTTGTGTAGAAAAATACAGCGATTATTGCAGTTGTGGTGGAATTGGCACAGTACCTCACTATGCCACGGAGTGTATCTATACAGTGTCTTGGCATATGATGAAGCCAGCGCAAAACTTGAAACAAGAATGGCTGAAAAGGATCGCCAATAACCTCGTCTCCAGGCAGAAAATTCGTGGGATTATCAAATTCATTAGAGAGAACAGAGATCTTTTCCGGCCTCCCTAGCCTTCAACATCCCAGCAAAGCTGAACTAAGTAGCCCAATCACCGGACATTCCACCTTCAAATAAAAGAAAGGTATTTCAACATCTAAAGAAAAGAAGACTACTACAAACTAATAGTGTAGAAGTGAAAATGCCTGTGCTGTACATAGTGTATATATTTCCTTCTTTTTGTTTATTTTGTTTTTCTTTTTCTTAAATAAAATTCCCGTGTCTTGCCCATCAAACCGTTCAGAGACCGGTCTGGTCACGGGTACGGGGGTAAGGGACGGCGTTCTGTTCTGTGTTGAAAAATGGAAAACTCCATTAAATTTTTTAAAATAAAATCGCTATTTATAGTATGATCTCTTCTTCACATCTAAATAATTTTTTTCATAAATCCGAGTATATCTATAAACAATATGAAGATTACCAATAATTTACTTGCTAAACAATCAGTTTTTTATCAGCATGTTCTTTCTATCTGGCTTACTGACTGCAATTAAAATGCATATTTTACTATGATGTTGAGCGTAATAAAGAAGACTTAATGATCCATCAATTGTAAAATTTAATAATTATTCATGATATAATGAATTTTTAAAAATTCGGACTTCTTTATCCTTTACTCAAGCAATTAAAACTGGGATCAATGATAAAAATAAAATATAAAAACATTATTCATTTACAAATCAAATTAACCGGAAATTTATTAATTTTTCATTAATTTCTTTAAAGTGAATACTGAAAACATAAAAATTCACTTTCAGTTAAAATAATACCGAAAGTTTGTTAGAGTCCCATGACTTCGGGTGAGAGTTGAAGGGTATCAGCTCATTATAAAAATTAAAATAATACGTCATTGAACAGCTTCTGATTAGCATTTTGCGAGTATGACATGTGTAATCAAAAATACTTACACCAAACACTTTACTTAAAACGCATTACCAGGTATTATGAATCACACGAATGACGGGATGGAATCTTTTGGCGTGACATGGGTGTCTGGTTGCTAGAGGTCTGATGATGCAGGATCTAGTGTACTTTTCGAGAAAAATCCAATTCGTCATCTTAGACTCTTCGTCGACTTATCCGACTTTTCCCTACATGAAATTCTGCATAACTAAAGCTTTGAATGGTCAGATTTTCATTACTCTAGGAATATGGATGGAGTTTTTTAAAAAAAAATTTTTCATGTTACTTGCCATGGTAATCATCTTTATTCTCTTTCCATTTCTTTTTTCTTTTTTCCCCTTCCTACAGTAACTTTCTAAGGACGCGCTGAGTCAGCAAATCATATATCCACAGTATGTGACAGAACAGAACGCCGTCTCTTACCCCCGTACCCGTGACCAGACCGGTCACTTAACGGTTTGATGGGCAAACACGGGAATTTTATTTAAGAAAAAGAAAAACAAAATAAACAAAAAGAAGGAAATATATACACTATGTACAGCACGGGCATTTTCACTTTTACACTATTAGTTCGTAGTAGTCTTCTTTTCTTTAGATGCTGAAATACCTTTCTTTTATTTGAAGGTGGAATGTCCGGTGATTGAGCTACTTAGTTCAGCTCGCTGGGATGTTGAAGGCTAGGGAGGCCGGGAAAGATCTCTGTTCTCGCTAATGAATTTGATAATCCCACGAATTTTCTGACTGGAGACGAGGTTATTGGCGACCCTTTTCAGCCACTCTTGTTCGAAGTTTGGCGCTGGCTTCCTCATATGCCAAGACACTGTATAGATACACTCCGTGGCATAGTGAAGTGCCGTGCCAATTCCACCACAACTGCAATAATCGCTGTCAGACAGGTGAAATCTTTTGAGGTAGGCAGGGAAAGGTCCATGTTGAGAGAAGAAGATAACATCCTCTCTAATCCAGTTAGTGGGACGGAGACTAACTGAGGGCATGATGTTAAAGATTTTCCTGCCTGTATCGCCATTCTTCCATGAGGTTTGCCACTCCTCAAGCATCCTCTTCCGGAGGAGGCCTTTTATGTGCGGTTTAGGAAGCTTAGTATGTGAATAGGGTTGCCCATGTTGTGTTGCGTCTTTTGCCAGTTGGTCTGCTCTCTCATTGCCTATATTGCCTGCATGCGCTTTAACCCAAGAGACTTTTATTCTTGGATTTGAAAAGAGGATTTTGAAAATTTTTCTTGCTTTATCGTTTGTGCTCTTTGAATTGGAGGATGCCATAATACTTGCTCTATTGTCTGCGTGTATTTTGGAGGTATTGTGGTTTGGCAGATGAGATGCGTATATTACTGCTTCGTGAAGTGCAGTTAGTTCAGCTTGAAATACGGTGTTGTTGTCGTTGAGTTTAGCAGACCACTGGTAGGCCCAGATGTCATTGGTCAAGACGCAGACGGCAGCGCCAACTCCGTGTTCGGTTTTCGAGCACAGTATGTGACAGCTGCCTTTTAGAATGGACTGCCTTTTTAAGCAATTCAGATTCTCTCCCACGTTACAACGAGTTTTAAGATTGTTCTAAAGTCAGCAAATTTGACTTATGAATTAAACTAAATAAAAAGTTCTACAAAACGAAAAATTTTAGAATGTAGAAATCTGTAACGTCTCAGCAACTCATCGCCTCGGTAGACAAAGTTTGAGTTTCAGATGAGTGCTTAATTCATTGTAATGATTGGCTACCGTTGGCGATGGTTGATGGGACGCTTGGCGCAACTCCTGCCTATCGCAGGGTTGCTTTCTGTGAACAAGTCAGTTTCGGCGTGGACCTCGAGAAACGAGGTGAAATTTTTAGGCCTAATTGTGGTTGTTATGTTTGAATTAGCTCTGGATTCTAAGTGCAACTTACCGCACTATAATTTTTATGTGTGTTGTCTGTCTAATATTTGTCTACGTCCAAATAGAATTATTTCTCCAAAATCTGGTTTCTTCATTTCAAAAGACAGAAACACCATAGTCTTTTCCATGGTAATATTAATAAACCATAATATGGGTTTAGCAGTTAAGACTGTTATATAAGAAATAATCGTGTTCTTTTTTTATTCTACCTGCTTTTGATTTCTTATTGAGATTGGTTTTGCGGGGGAAAAAATAGGGCGTTGCTCATGACGTATCATGAGCAGGACTCTTAGCTCTATCTATCGAAAAAAATATTAATCTAGCTCTCACAATCTTTATCCATGCAGTGATTAAATTATTCATTATTGGTAATATCCTACAGAGTTCGACCCCTCCTAAGAGAGCTGATCTCCAGTTATACTGGAAATCTGATGACTTTATTAAATTCTAATTCATACTTTGCTTCAATAATATCAAGCTGGTATTGGCAATTTACCAGTTGAATTATGATAATAAAGATTATAACTATTGGTAACCATTAAACAGAATAATACTGTTTTCTAAAAAGAATAATCAAAAATATTTCAGATGGAAAGATGTATTCTCAACTTTCACAATACCGGAAATAAAATAAAGTATATAAACAATACCTAAAATAAAATATGTAAACAATACCTAATTATTTTGGTATTTACGAAAAATTATCTAAATATTTTATAATGTAATAAATAATCAAATGTCTCTTTTGTGACAGAAAAACACATTTTATCGGGCAAGTATTAGTAATCTTCTAGACTGAAATGCGTGATCTTCCACTTGGGTAAAATCAGAACAGATCAGTTACGTGCAGCTATTGAACATAACTACAGACCGTCAGTATTGATTCTCCTACACAATGAACAAATTGAACACCCGCAATGATTTGCCTTTCTCGTGTTTATCAAAACCACACTCAGGAACAAAAAACAGAGCTTTAATACCCTTCTTCCTTATTTACATCCCCCATGCGTTTGCATATCTTCGATCTTAACAAGTAATATTCAAAATCATTCTCGTTGTTTGACCTATAACAATTATAAGGCTTTTGCCCAAATAAATATCTTGTTGCTTCAAAACTGATCTTTAATGTAGCAAAACAAATCAAACTGCATTTAGGCCTTGAACCCTTCTGGGTAGGCTGGGGTCGTGGTGGATGTTAAGAAAAAATAATAAATAAATAAATGTAAAACCATATATTTTATTCCAGTGTGAGATAGTATTCAATGTTTAAACAATTTTCAATCTTCTATTATTCTATTCAAGGTTAAATTTATTCATTTATCGTGTTCACTATGTTCAAAATGCAAACATTCCAGAGTGTTTTAATATTCTATTCAGGGCTATTTTTATTCATTTTTCGTCATTCACTAATGAATTCTATTTCAAATTTTCAAAGTTCTTATACGAAGAGTTTCATTCTGAGAAGGAAAGCAAACGTACATTCGACTGCAAATGAAATGGGTCGGTTAAAAACATCTAATTATTAAAATGAATCTAAACCGCTGAAAATAATTTGAAATTAATAAGTGTACAAATTATACCCTCTGAAACAATTTCGAATTTTTAAAGAGAAAAAGACTTAAAATGATTGCCCAATTTAAGAAGTAATTATTTAAACCAGGTTATTTTCTTTTCGTTTGAAATCTCCGGGAATAATTGTTAAAATACTTAAACACAGATCTCGGAAGATGATGTCAAAAAAAATGTTACAGTTCATAGGAATTAAATTATAAAAATTTAAGGAAAAAATTAAAAAAGACAATACTTTAAAGTATTGTCTTTTTGAAATTAATGTCTTAAAGGGTGAGAATAAAAGATTCATTTCCTTTACTGTTATGAAATATTCTCGCAATTACAACTTTTTAAAAATTGTTTCTCAATTGTTTAAGTAAAAATATTTCAAATCTATAATGATTGTGTATGGTTTTTAGTGGGAATTATATTTTTATACTAATTATCCGACGTATTTGGTGTAAGTTTAGCCTCAATTAATTAATGAAAAACAGTTCGCATAATTAAAATTAAAAATCTTATTTTAATAAAGAAAGTTTGAAAAACAGTTTAATATATTATACAAGAATTTAATGTAATAGTTAATATATATATAGAGACAGAGAGATTACAATATATGGCAGGCTGTTATTGACATAGTGACATCCAATTTTTTTGTTTAAAGCTGGGATCATTTTCTTAATAGTTATAACATTAGATTTCTTCAGTTTTGTAATTTATTCTAAATTCCATAAACATCCTATAAAATTTCGACACATAACTTGCGGTGCAAATACCTATATTTATTTATTTTAGAAAATGCACACTACAGAATAAACTCCAATTACAGAGTGCATGATACAGAAACAAACACTAAAATAGCCGTGAACCACAGATTAATGAAAACAACAGATAAACACAGAAATCACAACACGATTTTAGAAAGCAAACAAAATAAAAACACTTCAAGAACACAAAAGCCGCAAACATCCAGTCTTAAAAACACCATAAGACATATTAAATACATCAAGATCATCAGAGTACCTGTTAAAAATCTTGTAAAATTTATAAATACAAAAATTACGAACGTAATTAAACCTGGTAAATACATTTACAAATAAGCAACTCTTCCTCAGACTTCTAGTCGGCACAGAAAAAGTGACACGGCTCAATATGTCGCTGCGATCAATGACATCATTAATTATTTTATGATAAAATAAAAGACAAGAAAGATCACGTCGAGCCGGTTATTTTACCGGTTATTTCCGGGTTATATGAATAATCCCGGAAATATTTTCTCAAAATATCTTAGCATAATTGAAGACGAAAATTTTGCATTGATTATAAAAAACAATAGTAAAGTTATCAAAATAATAAAATAGATGCAATAGAAACCTATGATTACCAAGATATCTTCACAAGTATTCCCTTAGATAAACAACAAAAAGCGTTACTGAAATATTTTTACGACCCTAAAAACTTGCTAAACATCCCAATAACCTACTAGAACGATATTACAAATTACTGTATTTATAATGACTATTTTTAATGGAGAAAATACCTCCCAGCAAATTAAAGGCATCCCATAAGGAACCAGCTTTTCATGTCTACTTGGCAATTTGTTTCAGCACTTTTTGGAACGAAATATCGCTATAAATTTGAATTCACCTTTTAGATTCATTGAACACCTTATTATATTCAACCATAAAGATTTCGATACAACTAATAATAATCTCTATCGAAATGAACTTAAATTAATCCAAACCAATAGCTTTCAAGAACCAGTTATTTTTCTGGATCTAATTATTGACTACCAAAATACTTTAAAAATAGATATTTATGACAAAAGAAACGAGTTTAAATTCAACGTCAATATATATATATTTTGGAACTCAAATATCTCTTCTAAAATTTATAAAAACACTATCATAAATCAACTCATCAGGATTAATAAAACATGCAACTATAAAAGAATTATATCGAAAACAAATTCAGCACCTTAGAAGTAATAAAATTCCTACCTCCTTCTATGAACATTTAATTAATGGCTTTAAGATGTAAGTAAAGGTTGCATATTAGAGCTGTGCTGACGCAGTTTTAAACTGTGGAAGATCACTCAAGTTAGACAGATCTAATGTGATTATAGATGTAATGTGATTATAGAAAGGATCTAATGTGATTATAGAAAATACAAAAGGGAATAAAGAGGCATACTTGCCGATCACTTTTCCGCATAATCACCAAATCTATTTAGGCATTTATCTGAACGCAGTACCAACGTCTTTAACCCGGCTTGGTAGAAATCACGTCCCTGCACACTGAGTCAGTTCTCTGCATCTGTTTCCACATCACTCTCTGAAGAGAACTTTGTTCCAGATAAGCGTTCCTTCATTTTTGGAAAAAGGAAATAGTCACTGGGTGCCAAATCTGTGCTGTATGGGGGTGGCTTAGACTTCTAGCTTGAAATTTTGCAGCAATTACTGAGTTTTGCTAGCAGTATGGGGGCTGGCATTGTCATGCAGGATGATGAAGTCATAACTTAACATGCCAAGGCGTTTGCGTCGGATGGTTTCACGTAATCGTGTCAAAGTGGCACAAGCGAGACCACTTTTATAAACGTCTTGCAATTTCAATCGCTCTTACGCGTCTGCGAACTTACACTACTTACCCGCTGTAAGACAACTAGCACTTTCTGTCTCCATTCTTTGGAGAAAATATTTTCTCCACAATAATTGCTTTTCGATTTTGCTTGTAAACTTTTTCTGGATCCATCCTCGTAAAAACCACAAGTTAAATTTCCTCCTTCTAGCTTCTTGCGTGTTTGAAATATTATGCTCGTGAATAGACAAACTAACATAATTCCATTAGCACTTTTTCGTACTAAGACTTGTACAAAAAGTGGAAATTCATCAAAATGTAGGTTCAATTTTCAACTCTTTGTATAGCGGTATACAGAAAATAAAATTTCTCTTCTCTTTTATTAATTAACTTATAAAAATTTCCGCCTAATACTTCATTTCAAAACCAAAATATGAAGTTAGATATTGACTTCACAGTGATACTCCTTTGTTTGATAAAAATTTGCAACCGACGGGCAAATATTTTGTATATTAATTTTATATTATCTTTATAGAAAAGAAACCAATATGAAATTCCACTCAAAAGATATATGGAAGGTATATAATATGGAATAAGAACTCAAAATCTTTAGTTCTTCCAAGAAAATTCTTAAGATATATAGCCTTAATATAGTGCAATGAAACAGAATCTTTTCAGGAAATACTTATTCAGGAATAAAAGAGAAACAGTTTCTCTGAAACTGGAATGAAAAGATTCTTTCAGATGTGTCAGGTAAGTTTGCTTTCAAAATTTGTTCTTCCGTTTTTCATTCGCAGAGTTTGGAAGATTTTTTCCTTCTTTCGGTTATATATTACTTTCCTTGGGAAACTTTTCATTCTGTTATACTTATTAGTTTCTCGTATGCGAGGTAAAGGTATTTTAATCATCAAAAACAGATAATGGGTAGAAAGATTTTATCAATCTCGACTTTCGTTACTTCTGGCGAAACAGTTTTCACATTTATGAATTTGGGCTGTTAGATTAATACAGAATTGATAATAGTTTTACTACGTATATACAAATTTCCCCCATCCAGCTTGCTGCATTTTTGTGTAATCTGTAGCGTAGTCGCTCAGAGAACCAGCTGCTGTTGAGAAGATATGCTAATTGCTTTCCCGGATACTGTTCAGACTTGACCCGGATGTTAGCTGGACACTGGCGATTGAATGACCGGAAGTCAAGGGTGTGGGGGAGTCGGAACGCACCGCAGTGGCGTTCCTGTATTGCTTTGAAATTTTTTAACTCGCCGGAACATCGTTCGAGCTTTTTTCTTTCTTTACAAGAAATAAATAAGAAAAATTGTAAGACACCTCCTTAAACCAACGTGATCTTTGTTTAATCTTTGCCTCAAAAATGTAATAAATATCTAAATTAATGAGAGCAATAAAGTGGCAAGTGGTGTCAAGAAGAGATTAAAATCATTAGATTTGCAAATATTTAACTGTGATTTATGTTTCGATTCTGAAAACTCGTGATATTTTCTATATCATTTGTCAATATCAAGATTTCATTACTTAATTTATTTAATATAACTTGAAATCAACATACTTTTTTAAAAAACTATTCTTTAATATCATTATTATATTCATGTCTTTTACTACAGTGCGAATTAAGTTAATGTTTGATCAAAAATAAAATAATAAGTGTATAGTGTTAACGTTTTATTATTTCACAATTTCAATGCCTAAAAGAAAATACTTATAGGTTTCAAATGTAAAAAAAATATTTTATAATGAAGTAATCCCCTACTCCCTCACTATTTTGCCCTCCTTCCAATAATATCACCAGGTCAGAGTGTTCCGGCACTGCTTAATTTACGGCTACAGCACTGCCTGAAGTGCTTGATGACACAATGTAAAAGTGTGCGTGGGAATTATGGGATTAATCGAGACTTCCTTCTTAACCATAACTGTGGCTGGTCCTCGAGGCTTGAGTTAAATGCGGTCAGAGATGTAGGCACCAGCGTTGCGTCAAACATGTTCTGAGCGATGTGGAAGTTTTTGCTTCCAACTTTTACACGCCTTCGATATATCCACTAGCGTTGCGCCAAACGTGTTTTAAGCGATGTGGAAATATTTGCTTCCAAGTTTTACACACCTTTCATGTAGACACCAACGTTGAGTAAACATGTTCTGAGCGATGTGGAAGTTTTTGCTTTAAGTTCTACACACCTTCGATGTAGACTTCTGAGCGATGTGGAAGTTTTTGCTTTAAGTTTTACACGCCTTCGATGTAGATACCACCGTTGTGTCAAACGTGTTTTGAGCGATGTGAAGTATTTGCTTCCAAGTTTTACACGCCTTCGATGTAGCCACCAGCGTTGCATAAACATGTTTTGAACGCTGTGGAAGTATTTGCTTTTAAGTTTTACACGCCTTCGATGTAGATACCACCGTTGCGTCAAACGTGTTTTGAGCGATGTGAAGTATTTGCTTCCAAG
>BGPR01038106.1:0-14856 GCA_013235015.1 Araneus ventricosus | reverse complement strand
ATCTCAAATAGAGGCTTCTTCAGTTACCACTAGGATTTCTTATTATTTTTACATTCATGAAATAAGAACAATTCTCAGCAATAATTTCAGAAGAAAGTGATATTTCAAAATTGAAATATAAAAAATAGCTTTCACGATAAAGCAGTACATGAATGCAGATATTTTATGGTTTTTTATTAACCAAAATTAAAAGTTTCGAAATTCAGATTTGGACCTTCTACAGCAAATTGCCCTAAGAAAATTTTGCAGGTAAATTTTGTCCTCTAGGAACAAATAACTCAAAATAAAAAAGTAATTTTCTTTCAAATTATTTATGGAAGTTTTCAAGAGATCATACAAGGATTTGACATTCTAATATTTTTTAAAATTTTAATTGTTAAATGATCTTAATGGAAATACTATATTATACTATTTAACATGAAATGTATTTATTGTCGTTTAATATAAATGTTGCAGGGGCAAACTATTAAGTTTACACATGACTCTTAGACTTATGAAGCACGATTGTCCTTTCTGGTCCATTGCAATTAGACCGAAAGAATCAAAATTTCTGAGTGTAAATCATAATTCTAATGTATTTATAAAATAGTTACAATTGTGATTTTAATTTATGTATAGGTAATTATGTTTCGTATAAATTATTATATTATATCTTGCAACTGTCATAGTTTTCTTGGAATAATACAAGGTGTGTAAATAAAGTAGTGATACTGATTTAAAAACAAAGACAGAGATGAATAGTAAAATGAGTTTTAATATATTTTCCTACTTACAATGAAATAACACTAATTTTTATACAAATAAAGATATAAAGTATGACCAAATTCAAAACCATGCATAGAGTTGTACAGCATAAATATTATCAACAACCATTTTCTGAAAGTAATTACGACAGAGAGAATCGATGAAATCCGGAAGATCCTCCTTCAAAAATTTCAGAATTTTTTAATGTCTTTCCAATCTCTGTTTTTGGTTCAGGTTGTTTACGTATTTTGCTATCTTGAAGGACCTTCATTCGTTTCAAATAATCGGCTCCATACGGTTCAAAAATAACTAACAGTTGAGAATTTTGTTAAGAGGAACAGCAGCCGATCCCATTTTCTGACTTCCATTCCAAATCTGTTTGCACGAGTTCTGCAATTAAATGCGATTCTACGTTGTTTCTCTTTCTTAATGAAGAGGTATAGTTAAATATCTAAACATCTTTGCAGCATATAAGGTAAATCAGAAGCAAATACAGGTAAACAGTGCAGATCAGGAAGTTTATACCAAAGCAAAACAAATTCAATGGTGTTTACTAGATACATATAGCGAAGACAAAAGTATAGTCATGAAGGAAGCCTCAGATATTGATAACGATGATTTTAAATCTATTCAATAAACCACGACGTGAAAGTGGGAAGTTGGCAGAGACATTTCTTCAGTCTGTTATTACTAGTGCAGAAGTAGCTGATTCAGGCCTGACATCTCCACATATTACAAGTGCCAGATATGTTTATGAACTTACTCTAGTAGTATTTTATTTCCTTCAAAACCAATCATACAAGAAATAATTTCAATGCATATTCGATAATGAGACGAAAGATATAAACAGAATGGCAAAGAGTAGATCGCAGGATTACGACTGTACAATAAACTGAAGTAATGTCATGGAGCTTGAGTTATTATTGCTTCTAGTGGTGTTCAGTGTTCTTTCTGCAAACTTACAGCCATTTGCTGTCACCCAAAAGATGATACGTCCTTCGACTGTCCCTTCGAATGATGTGTTATACTCACGCTCGTTGCCTGTATTTGTTCGAGATCCTTAAAAATTGCGAAACATGCACCCTTCATGTTTCGCATACTTCACCAGCAAGAGAACCGTATCTGCCTTTTCTGTCATATCTGATCCTCTGAGGTGGTCCTGTTTTACGTGGTTTGAATGTCTAACACACATTCAAACTAAACCCGTTTTCTTTCATATCTGATGACCAATTCCACGAACAGAATAAAGAGAGAATTAAAAGGCAAAAGAGGAGATATAGGAATTCTAGAAAATGAAGGTGCTCTTCTGAAATGAGTAGTATCGGGCCCTGATATTTCTACGACTATAACATAGTTTGAAGAAACTTTCTTCATTGGATCGGAGGATAAGTTACAAAGTTCATGTCATTAAAGTTCATGAGCACAGGTTTAAAAATCATGAAAATCAAATGTTTGGTGTCATAATGAGGAAGGAAATCCCCTTGAAAGGAGTCAGATAATTTACCACTGGAATTAGAAAACTTGTAGTTCGAGACATTTGGAGCTTACTTGAATGGGTTCAAACAGTCATACGAGTGCTTTGCATATGGCCTACCAGAAGTGAACATGACATCATTAGAAGAAATATTATTCATTTCTTTGATGCTTTAGCAAAAAGTCATGAAAGTCTGAGAAAGTCTAGCAATAAATCCTGATATGACCAACTATTCAGAAATCTACTACTGCTGAGTTGCGTCCGGCAAATCTCTAGATCATTCGTGAATGCTTATTGTCCTTAGGTTTGTTGTTCTATAACGAAACATCACAATTGAATACTGTGTGTGACTGTCGAATGTTTGTTTGTTACGGTCATTGAGCACATACCATCAATAAACTTTTTTAGCAAGTGAAGTTAACTAAACAGCAAGAAATTATCTAACGCACTTTTTCGAAAAAGATTTTGGATGTCTGTTACCGGAAACATGGACATGGAAAAAATCTGATGATTGTTACATCTCTGAATGGGCGAAAATTTCAGATGTTTACAAAATTTATGAAAATTTGGAATCAGTTGGATGCAAAGCACAGGGCTCAACAGGTTCTGTTCAATTGTTCCATTGAAAACGGATTGCAGTGTACTTAACTATCCTTTTGAGAGGGTCAGTGTTCCCACAGTGATATTTAGGGAAGAAAATATATTTGTTCTGATAAGCGTTAATGAAGAGCGTTTTTTCATACAGTTTGCAGTTGTTTTCTTTGATTGTATTTGTTTCCTACAGTTTTCTTTACTAGGCTGAAAACATTTATAGCAGACATTTTTCAGTTGTGGGCCGTGGTTGCCTAGTGGTATATTCTCAGTTTCGGGGGCGGATTGTTTGAACTACGATACACGATTACACTCAAGAATCCCAAGTATATAGATATGGCGTATGCTAAATCTGGCGGCGTAGGGCAAACGCTTTCCCGTTTTTTTGGTGTGGAAGTTTGGAGAGTGGATCCCTAGTCAGGTGTCGTCCTCTTCATCTGAAAGCGGTTCAAAATTACTTGCTGCGTCTGAAAATAGATCTCGTATTGATTTAAAACGTGATGTTAATAAAACTAAGCTAAGCTATCTTTTCAGTTCTCACTTCTTGTGGAATATATTATGAATTTTATACTTACATAAAATACAGTTTAAATATTTCACTAAGAAGTTTCTTTTCAACATAGGTATGTTTCATGATATTTCTGGTACTAAAATCGAATATAACAGCATTGCAGAAAGTTAATTTACCTATATTTAAGTGCCCATATCTATCACAACATTAAACAATGACTGATAAATTAAGCGTTTTCAGCTTTTTAACAATATATCAAATAATGGCAGTCCCATATATTTAAAAAAATTGTTAAAAAAGTCAAATAAACATAAAAGAATTTCGTCGATTTAGCGTGTTATGTTCCTTATAAGCCACCATTTTGATGACGTCATATCAGATAAATAAGGCCTCTAACACTTGGGGGCTTGGCTGTATTTATGTCAGAAAAATGTACAGAGTCAGTATCCAGATGTTCACAATTTCTGCCAGAAGCGAAATATTCATTGGTTCGGTTATTCGTACTAACCGAAAGTACCATTTTGCCGATCTATTCAAACATATTTTTAATTTAATATAGATTAATTTCATTTTGAAATGCATACGACTTCTTGTGATATTTTATCCTTGTGCGCACTACGAGAAAATATGAAGTTATGATTGTCAGGATGACAATAGTGTCGGTCAACATGAAACAAAGTAAATAATTTAACTTAAAGTATTTACATTAATTTACAATTTTATGAAAATAAATAAATAAAAATTTTGTGGATCAGAATGACGAACTGTGGCTGCTCCCTTATGGGAGATTAAATCCAGCTAGTATTATGTATCGCCACTTTTTGCTTCGGCGGATAATTGTATTCGAAATAATTTTTATTTATCTTAATTTTAAAATTTATTTAATATTATCATGAACTCTCGTTATATTATTATCATTAAAGTAGCTATTGTCTAAAAATTTCTTAGAGCTCTTCTTTTAGTGTAAATAATTTCTGGACAAGTCAATAATCGGTTACAATTGTGAAAGATCTCTAAAGTGCAAATTTAGACAGGTAGCTGATTTCACAAGAAACTACACAAAAAATTCTACAACATTTTCTCAATATGATTAATTGAATTATAAGCAGTTCCTCTAAAACTTCCTTTAATTTAAAAATTATTCCTGGAAAATCAGTAAAATGTAAATTTATAGTAAAAGCAAAGAAGTACGGTTACATTGTTCAAAAAGCAACTGAGCCAGATGAAATACTTTACTGATATCTTTTACAACACCAGATGCTCTCTCACAAGCCGGTGACAAGATGTTTCTATCCTAATAGAAATCTTCCACTAATGGACATAATTTGAATTATAGACAAGCAACATTTTTCTAATCATAAGACATGCAACATTTCTCTGATCACAAACCAAAATCAAAGCTGATTTCTCCTGAATTCCTCCAACCAAATGAGCAGTGTTTTAACAATAATTTAATATTGTGTTTCTGTTTGTACCACCTGTGGTACGCATCGTAATGGTGTCCCTCAAGAAGAAAAGGAGGAGTTGGAACTTGATGAAGTAGTTGAAAAATATGTTGAAATTTGATTACGGAAAAAAGTAAAAAAGAGTTATGCATTTTTTTAAAATGTAGGTTTGTATATATATGTATTATTTTATAGATATATGTTATAGATATTATGTTATAGCCGCCATTTTGAAATAAAAGCTTTCTTTCTTAAAAAATAAAACTAATATTTCCAATCAATTAATGTAATTGTGCACTTTTTCATACCGCTTCATATTCTAAATTATTCATACTAAGAAAAATATATAGGACTATTTTTGTAGGAAATTTAATGTAGTTTAATTTTATAGTTAATTGTTTTCGTTAAGATCCATATATCTCGAGATATTTAAGAAAAACTGAGAAATACCCCTTTAAAATACCCGCCCCCTATCGGCGGGGACTTTTATTATGCCGTTTAGTGCACTCTTCCAAAAAAACTGTGCCAAATTTCAAAGCTTCACCTTTTTAAAGATTTACAGTTCGTTGAATGGACTACGAGTAGATGGAAACTTTTGAAGGGGAACGCATGCGAGCTGAGGTAGGGAGCACGACTGTTCATTAAATAGGTTTGTCAGCCCCCTTTCCACTCCGACATATACAATACTACTCTTGTATAATTATTATACATGCATGATGTTCTTCCGAGGGTTGTTGATTCAGCACTTTTATTTGATTTTGCCATTACAAAAAGAAATTTCAGAAATATTCACTTTTAAATCCCCCTGTGTCTTCTAAATTAGTGATGCAACAAAAGAAGGAATACTTTGTTATAAGAAATTTCATGTATTTTAATTTTTCAATTGTATATATTTTGCTAGAACCTATAGTTTTCTAGATATTTGAGAAAAACTGAAAACGCCCTTGTTTAACCCACCCCGCGCTCCCCCACCGGCGGGGACCTTTAGTACGTCGTTCAGGAAACTATCCCTAAGAACTGTGTCAAATTTCAAAGCTGCACTAATTTTTTTCTTCTAATCAGCGATTTTTGGTCTTTGTTAACTAGACTATTAACCGAACTTCGCCTATTGAGAATGCTTTAAATGATTCAATAATATATTGCTCTAAATGAAACAATAATTTCCAAATATGAAGTACTAATTGTCTGATCTACGAAAAAAAAGATAAAAGGAAAATATAAAAAAGGGGGTAAGTTGAAATTTTTGTCGACTCATCTTCAGAATATCACGCCACGAGGACACGAAGTTAGGTTGGATATGAAAAGTTTAGCTTCTGCAGGATATGTTTTGGTTCTGAAACGCACAAAAGAATATCCTTATTACTATTGTAAGGAAGGAGACGATGTTGAGGTTTGATGCTATTGAGTTGCCTGAAACCCTCATAATATTTGGATTTTTTCCAAATGGTTTCTGCTTCATCTTGTATGTTTTTTCTTAGAACGTGAATCAAAGAACGAGAATAAATCCATTTAGATATAAAAATATTCCTAACTGTGCAGGCATGATTGCCAAACAATTCATTCTAGGCGATGGCAGAATGACCAGGCACCCAATTGAATTGAAGAGAGAGGATTTTACTACTAACTTTCGAAATTTCTTGTGCCAAAAAATTAATGATGTATTTGCGATTAGAGTTCAAAGACTGGAGAACGTGCAGATCAGAAAAGCTATCCGATAACAGAATACAATGCTTACTTTGATAGACAAACATAATAATTGCATGAAGAAATGCTATGGCTTATCTCGTAAAACTGCTGTTATAGGATGAAATGAAACCGGACGCTGTTTCTCCTGTAGAAAATATATGAAAAACCAATAGTGCATCTGCTACAAGTCTTGGAAGCATTGGATGATAATATTATTTTATCTTTCCAGAACTGAAATTTGTATTCTTGAAACAGATTTTGAATTATAGAATCTGTCATACAACTACTTTAAAAAGGCAGAGAATGGAGACGAATCAAAATATTTTGAAAACTCCGAATTGGCTCAGATTTTGGAACTAGATGATTTGGATAAATATATCACTTATTAATGCGAAGATCTTGTTTATTCTTTAAGTGTGATGCTATACTCGTTGCTGCTGATCATGTAGAAATTTTGAAGCACTAACAAAAATTTAAGCAGATTCAATCGATGAAAAACTTTTCTGTTCATAGTTTCATATGCAAGGTGCTAGAGCCTTCTCTCTCGGAATTGAATGTCGAAATTATCTGATCGACTTCAAGTAAAATATCCTGAAATCTCCAATTAAAAATGAGTAATAGATACATCTGGTTTTCCGTGAAGTCATTTGATTTATTATAATTTGCAAATCAAATGAGTCAGTTAAAAAAGAATGGTCAGTAAAAACTTGTATTGAAATAGAACTAATGTCTAAAACAATCATTAATGCACTCTTATTTTTCATAAACTTTCCTCCGCTGGTACAAAACTGTCACTTTGAATTTATAGTGGTCGTCCAAAGGAATAAAAATAACAAATCTCGTTGAAATTCAGAATGATTGTCAGTAAAGTAAGACATTTTCCTGTCCTTCAATCCTTTTTACAATAGGTGTTCGAAACATTCTATAGAAAATTCTAGTATTGGAAGTTCAAAAGTCCTATGGACTGCATCTACAAGTTGGTGGGTGACTTTGGACAGATAAAGCTAAGAATCCTTCCGAGAAATACCTCTGCATTACACAGCATGGAAAAGAAACACAATGACATTCGAAATCACAATTTCATTAGGCTGTAGTATCTGTCAGCTCGCAGGCTATTATATCGCTTCACTTTGAGACAATAGGATTCGAAAACAGAAATATATGTATTTAAAAATGCACGATTTTTACAGGGTGATTCTAAAATCATACGACAAATTTTAAGAGTAGATCTGGTAGATTGAAATAAATTATTTTTAAAATAGAACATGAAATTACAAAGGAAGAGACATAGACATAGCAGGTTCTTTGCCAGTGCATTAAGTATAAGAAGAGGATATACGAGATAAAGTGTGCAACAAAATATTAATTGAATACAAATTTGCTATATCACAACAATACAATTAAACGAAAAACAACACGAGAAGCTTCTATATGAAGTATTTAAATGTTTCAGAGGTTTGTTGTTGATAATGCTTCCTACTAGTTATTGTGCATACGATTCGTAGTGATGTTATTCAGAAGGCCCGATAAAGCCCTGCGTGGGCATTTAGGGGTCTATTCTGGTACTCCCGGTTGGGTTGGGATTTGAGTTAGGTTCCGTTGTTAACGTGCGGAACCCAACCCAACCAGGGGTACGAGAATAGACCCCTTAAGAAATGTAAGTTTCGCCACCTCTCCCCTCCCTAATTTTCAATATCAGATATTTTTAATGCTGCCCGTAACCCCAAATCGTGCTCATGTTTCTCTTTCCCGGTAGTCACCAAATGACTACAACCACTGGGTTGGGTCGACTCTCCTGGGTTATGGAATGAAATTGAATCTCTATACATGCAGCTATAGTCGTTTTTCTTCTAATTAGCTTAAATTTCCACTATAAGAGTTCAATGATAATGGAAAATGGCAGTAAGACACGTGAAAACAAGACGAAAAATAAATCAAGAATTAAGAGAGAGAGACACAGCAGAGTTGCAGAGAAATTTGCCCTTCTTTCGAAACTTCGCTCATTGAGCAACTCGGAGCTCTCAGACGGAAGAGAAAAGCAAAACTTTCTCTATTGAAATTAGAACCTCGAGTACTGCTCCTGGAGCAGCTCTCGCTTGGCGTTTTTCCACTTTCTCTCAGTAGTCCAGTCGTAGTCGTTAAGTAGTTTTTTAAATCAAATTCTATAGGAATTGTAATTTCTTGCTCCTTTATGTTTTTTGGAGTGCTGATTAGAATCTGAGTTTTACCACCGAAACATTTTCATAGAAATTTTAGTTACAGCGAAAAAACCAGAAATCCTTTCCCTTGAGAAGACGAATAACGTAGTACTTTCTTCAAAGCTTTTAAAATAAATCACACTAAAGCTTTTAACTCTCAACCTAACGGCCTCGGAGTCATTAGAGCAAACAACGGAGGTTTAGAGGCGAACACTACTTGCAAAGAAACACAGAGTGCAGACGATAATAAATATAAAGCACTATTTATTGAATATATAAAATTCAATAGAAAAATTGAAACAAATAATAAAAATAAATCAATCTCTTGCATCCAAAACAGTAAATAATATGTATTTACGAGCATGAACTATACATTCATATTCTTATTTTCACTTATCCGGAAGTTTTTAAAATTTATCATAAACAGTTTCTTCCTTAATAAAAGAAACAAAATTAAAGCATCATTCATCAGCTGGAAAATTTATTCTTGTGTCATAAGCAAAAAAATTCTAACTAATGCATCGACTTAGCTTAATTACTGAATGAGCCAAATTTTCGTTTTAAACTGCTTTTTAGTTCATACGTATTTATTTTCTCCCTTTAATTTAATAGTTAGTTGTCCCCAGAATGAAAAACACGAAATCTAAAATAACCTTACTTCCAACCTTCTGACTGTTACGAAATGCATCTTTTTAAGAAAACAGCGACAGTCATTTCAGATCGATTCTGCATTAAAGCTAAACTAGACTGAAAATTGAAACTTCCGGTTTTTAACCCTTAATTGGGAATTTATTTAAAACATGCCACATTTTATTTTGGACATTTATTATTATTAACATCCATTTGACGACGGAAAGGACGCCTGAGAACTTAATTGTGCCAAAACCATTTTTGTCTTTTAAATCAATTGCGATTTCAACTTAAATACAGGTTTAATTATAAAAATTCGAATCACGGTACTGATACGTCATCGCAAATCAAGGACTTAAAATTTGCTGGAAGAGTTGTCTAAAAAACATTATAAAAATTCCATTTTTGAAAAGACTTAACTTTACTTTTAAAAAGAATGAAATTAAAAATGCAATGCTTCAATTTTTAATTCATATTATATAATAATTCATTCAATTGAAGAAGTTACATAATATGAAATTCATCAAATTATTCACAAGAATCGTACATAAACAATACCATATCATATTAACTTTAAATATTGCTCATACAAGTAAAATATTTTAATATTCCTATTTCATGTTCTCTCCCTTTTTGCAGAAAGAAACTTTTGGGAACAGGCAACATTTATACGTTTAGTACCTATTATCTGACAGACTATGGCGAGTCACGTGAAATATAGAATAAACTTCATCTTACAGATGATACACGTTAAAAATTTTCCATTTGAGGAACATGCCGTTAATCAGCTTGCAGAGCTCTTTAGCTGGAAAAGTGTTTCTACAACCTTTCATACGTAAGGTATCTTTACGGCACGAAGATATCATTGAACTTCATATTTATTTTCGAAACTCTTTAAAGAAAATGAGCAAGAGTGTTTTCTCCAGTCGAATGTTTGGAAGAGACTCGCAACAGCATCCGCAGCATTGGTTGAAAAATGAAACGTTTCTGCGCAGTGGGAGGACACCTCAGACATGAGACAGCTCTTCATATGTGTTTTTTGCTATTGAAGGCCCTGCAATAGCCTCTGTAGCAGTGGTAAAAACACGGAGACTGTTTCTGCATTCAACGTGGTCACCTTGGGACTCAGGCAGCTCTTCAAACGTGTTTGGACATTTGAAGGTCCCTCAACAGCCTCCGTAAAATTTGTAGAAGCAAGAGGACGGTTTCTGCATTCAGGGTGGTTACCTTGGCTTTAGACAGCTCTTCAAATGTGTTTTGGACACTTGAAGGTACCGCAATAGCCTCCGTAGCAATAGTAGAAGCAAGAGTATGGTTTTAACACATAGGGAGGTCACCTTGCGATAGAGACAGCTCTTCAAATAGGTTTTGGATATCTCTATAATCCACTATTTTGGAAGTATCGAGATGCCCTGCTTTCCACATTTCATATTCAAGCGCAGAAACCATCCAGAATTTATGTACCATCGAGTTGATTTCTACATGTTGAAACGGGGGAGAGTGTGATCAACGGGACACCTTTTGAACAACTAACAGATTCCGTTTCGCTCGGAATGTCTCGACAGTCGCCTCGCTGGTATCCAATCTGACGATCATCCAGAAGCCTTTTCGGATATACTTTTTTGGACATTCTGGACATTCCCGAGTTTCTTCAAGGGTTTACCTGATCTAATGGATTTTTTCTAGTTTTTAGTATAAATATTCACTATTGAGTATGAATATAATTTTTTAATGAAATCCTCTTCTCTGTTGGAGGACTACAGAATATTTTGATGAGGCAGTGTGAGATGTATGCTCGCTCTTTTGTTGCTTTATCTCAAGTTATCCTTGGTTACAGTTCTGAAATCACAAACTTAGAAACGTTAGAAATCTTAATTAACAGCTTCTTATTCCAGTCATCAATGTTGTGATGTCAGAAAATAATGCGTACATCATTAAAATGGAATAGGATTACATTCTGTTGAAAATGTATTCATATCCGATTTTACATCAACGTCACACTAAAGTTGTTTGTATCATTTACTCTAACTTAGAGTTTCTCTTAAAAAGCATTCCGAAGTCTTTTAGTAAAACAATAACTTTTGCAATGCAACTTATGCAAGTAATATTATGGACGAGTTTTCTGTTTGTTTGTTTAGATTTAAGTGCATGTACAACGAAATACCGGTGTAATGCTAAGTCAATGGAATCTTCAAAGTGTTAGCTTAGCATACAAGCAGATAAAATCAAGGTTTTTAATGTAAGGAAACAAACAGAAAACTCGTCCATACAAACTAACTTGAGTTTTATTATAAGAAATTCTTTCAATATTTCCTCGAAGATAATATAATCAATGATTTAAGACTAAGATCAATGATTAAAATCAAAATGCATATTTCTACTGACTTAAAACCTTTCGTAATGAATAAGTTCAAATGCCAACAGCTTTAATTTGATAACGCAATTCAATTAACGATGAAATCCCCTATTTTCTTTTTTAATCACACAGGTTAAGATTTCTCATCAAAATGAAGTGTTATGATATATCACTCGCATTGCATTTAGCGAGAAAATGTAGAATACTTTGAGAGAAAGCACTGATATATTATTTTTTAAACCACTAGAAGCGTTAGGAACGTCCTTTGTGAAAATATTGCACATTTAGGAATACTGGCTCTTATGCATAAAATATGATAGTTAGGAAGCTCCTAAACATATTATATTCGATTCCTACAAGATGGCATGGGGCAAAGCAATAGAAATGAAACTTATCATCCGTCTATTGAAAAATTATATGTGGATATCGTATCAGGATAATTCGTTTTTTTTACTTGAAATAAAACAGATCACTGAATGTCTGTTACGTACTACTCCAAATCCTGTTGTTTAGGACCTATCTGGCCACGCTGCTTAGAAGACATAGTATGTATTCTTTCAGGCCAGTCTTATTTCTAGTCTCCCATTTCAGGTGATGGAGATAGTAGTAATTAATCAACTTCTATACTGGAACACATTTAAGGTTCCGGGGATCCAAGATTAAATCAATGATCTACAATGTATGTAGGCCTTGTGCATGTGCACTGAAAAGGATGTTGAGAACACGTTAACTGGTGCAGAAATTTGGATAAGCGGATTACCTGACAGGTGTTGTCTTCATCATCTGTCCACGGTCCCCATTAAAATCCCATTTTGAATAAACTACAAAAGATTTGAAGCCAAAACAATTTAAGTTTAAAAAAAATAGGATATAAAATCAATTTTATTAGTATTATAGTTATCAATTTAATATGAGATTTTCTGCTTAATTTAAATTATATGCTTTATTTATCTGTATAGTGCAAAGACGAGGAAATTAAACTGAATCTCGCATATTAAAAAATACATTACAGTCGAAGGTAAATACATTGGCATTCTAAATTTATTATTGCAAATATTGGTAAAAGAAAACTGACGCATTAATAATAAAATTAGTGTTATAGTAACAAATAACCACATTTTCCTGACAAATAAAATAGGAACACAGAAGTTTCCGCAAAATATAATTTTTTTTATTAAATCAATTTGCAACTCAAAAGAATCTGCTTTGAAGTCATTTACCAGTGTATGAAAAAATATCCTGTATTGTCAAAGTTATCTCGAGTAAGTGATTTTCCGTTTGCTGCGTTGACATCGTTTCAGAATAATAAATATAACTAATGCATGAAACTTCATTTTTTGTAATCAACATCAATTCAAGAATCAGAATGTTACACGTCAATGCCATTATTTAAAACTAACTAGTTATGTATATAAATGTTTGAAAAAACTCGAGATGCAATAAAATATCAAATTTTCAAATGCATCATTTGAAATAAAATATACAAGAAATTTTCACGCTTCCGTTAATAGACAGCTACTTTAACAAATTAGGATGTACAAGGGATTCAAACCAGAATACAGATAGGTTAAACAGACTTGTATTTTAGTCAATAATAATAAAAAAAGCACAGAAAAAAATACACTTAAGTGAAGACAAGCAACTTTCGTCGATCTTTCCTGGCAATTAATAATATCTTGTGGAATGGTATCTGTGACTCCTCCTATATCGACAAGAGTGAATTCACATAAAATTTCTGAAATTAAAACTATAAAACTCTGGATTGAAGAAATTAAATCAAGGGAATATGCATATGAAAATAGTTTCGTTTTTAGATTAAAAGATCTATGACATTCACAAAATGCACTCTACCTGTTTATGTTTCTCGTTGTAGTGCCTACTGCAGCTGCTACTGTCTAATAAGCTTTTTCACAAATACCATTTCTCAACGCTTCCCTCTTCCTTGGAGTCCTGGCATGTTTCCCCTTAAGTTGCTTCAGTCAGCAAGTAGCTGTATCACCTTCAGTGGCTTTCTCACCAGTGCGTTCTGTAATGTTTGTCAGATCTCCCTTCTTAGTAAACCCTCTTTGTGGCCTCACACACAGGCTTCTCGCCAGTATGTCCGATAATCAGTGTCAGATGTATTCTGAGCAAACCCGCGACAAATATCACACACAAGGTTCTCACCAGTGTGCGTTCTGTAATGCATGCGCCGAGATCTGCCTTCAAGTAAATCTTTTTTGCATACCTCACACACAAAGGTTTCTCACCTGTGTGCGTTCTGTAATGCCTGTACAGATTTCCTTCAGACTAAATCCTCTTTTGCACACTTCACACGAAAGGTTTCTCACCTGTGGCCGTTCTGTATCTGTTCAGATGTCCCTTCAGATTAATCCTCTTTGCATACCTCACAGACAAACAGCTTCTCGCCAGTGTCCAATACGATAAGTAAGATATTGAAGATGTGCCTTCTGAAAATCCTTTTGACATAAGTCACACAAAAGAGCTTCTCACTCACGTGTATTGTTCTATAATGTTGAGATCTCCCTTCCAGTAAATACCCTTTTGCATAACTCACGCAAAAGGGCTTCTCCTTGTATGCGTTCGATAATGAATCAAATCCCATTTTCCGGAAAATTCTTTGTAGACGCCACAAACTGCAAGCAAATCTCACTTCCCTGCATGTTAGAGCCTTTGAGGCCGGATTCCAGAAGGTCAGCTGCAGCATTTACAATTTCTGAAGCATCTAGAGTCTCCATCAGACTGAAAGCCATCTCCTCGTTTGTACTGCTCACCCGAGAAGCCACATCAGGTAATCGTTCCATCTGTTATTTCACTGATACTTGAAATCAATTCATATTTCCGAGCGAGAAATCAGATTTTACAAGAGAATTTGAAGAATAAAAATATTTTTCAAAACCAAATATATTCGTGATTTCAACTTCTGGGAATCCAAATAATACTATTTTTATTAAAAGAATACGACTTGCTCTCCTCAATCGATATTTCAGATTTTTCATCAGGCGCTGCATTGGACGTAGGGAAACGCCGGCCAACTTTATTTTGCTCACAAATACCTCCTGTGGTTTTTAATTTTCTCTTGTACACTCCGGGAGAGGAACTTACTTTCCGGATCTATAGTCAATTTCAAAATTCTCTGAGAACCCTTAAAAGATGCATATTTCTCAAAATGGACTTTATTTGCACTATCATTTAAAATAGAACTCAAGCAAAGTGTCAAC
>BGPR01038105.1:0-12537 GCA_013235015.1 Araneus ventricosus | reverse complement strand
TTTTTTTTTTTTTTTTTTGCTCTGGCTTTTTCAATAAAGTTGCACGCATACCCAACCAACCGACAGGGAGCCATCCTGGCTCCGAGTTCGGGGGTATGCTGTGGTGTTAAGTATGGTTTGGTTTCATGGCGCAAAAACCATTTTTGATTATGCTGCGCCAAACATATTGTCTAGGACAAATTCTTAGTATAGGAGTTCCGTTAAAAGCAGTCTGTCATACGTTATGACGTGTCAATTTGTAAAGTCTATAAAAAACTTGCAACAAGGAAAAAATTACCTTAAAACATGGTATACATATCAGATAAAAGAGTAAAAACAAATCATTTTTAAACAGTAAAAAGTTGTGTATGAGGATCTTTGTGAAGGATGTCTTTAAGAGTGCTACAGGATGAGGGGAATCAGCGGATGCGTTGATGATTAAATTCTTGACATTCAATAAGAATGTGAAAAACAGTCATTTGGCATTGGCATGCTGTGCAAAGAGGTGAGGGTTCCCCCAATAACAGATGCCTGTGCATGAATCGAGTGTGTCCGATTCTTAACCTGGTAAGAACTGTGTCGAGCTTTCTGGTAGGTAAACAAGGCCAACAATCTATTAGACGTTTAATTGAATGAAGTTTATTTGTGTCTTTATGATCCCATTGGGCTTGCCATTTTGAGTGGAGGATAGATTTAATATATTTTTTGGCATCGTTGGCAGGGACAGGAGAGTTTAAACTGATGGTGGCAGACTTAGCAAGATTTTCAGCAAGTTCATTGCCAGCTATACCGGCGTGAGAGGGAACGTGGTAAGAACTGTGTCGAGCTTCCTGATAGGTAAACAAGGCCAACAATCTATTAGACGTTTAATTGAATGGAGTTTATTTGTGTCTTTATGATCCCATTCAGCTTGCCATTTTGAGTGGAGGATAGATTAAATATATATTTTTTGACATCGTTGACAGGGACAGGAGAGTTTAAACTGATGGTGGCAGACTTAGCAATGTCTTCAGCTAGTTCATTGCCGACGTGAGAGGGAATCCAGCAAAAGAGAAAAGAAAGAACTCTGCTAGTAAGACGATCGTCCAATTCAAGGATGTTGAATGCCAATGGGTGACTGAACCTATGAAGTGAGGTCATGGATTCTACGGCACTTAATGGATCTGAATAAATGATGTAATTATCAGGTGGACTACTAGAAATTTCAGATAACGCATGTAGAATGGCAGTGATTTCTGCAGTAAAAATAGAGCATGATATGTGAAGTTGAAAAGAGAGAGTAGAATTGATAAAAATACAGGCAATTGAAGGCCAAGATGAGCATTTTGAGCCATCACTGCTCAGTATGAAAATGTGGCTAATACCCAGGTATTTTATGTTGCGCTGCGAACTTCCCATTTGATATTCATCTAAATTTGATGAGTGGAGTCTTTGAAACCCAAGCTTTAGTTTCATTTAAATATTTATTTGAACTGTAAAATGTTCTAATAAAAGCATAAAAAAGAAGATAGGATAGGTTGCATCCCAGAAACATACAGATACTTTTATCCATAGATACATCAGCAATTATTGATGTATTTACCCGTAAATATTTTCAGTAATAAGATCATTTCATTGATGCAACCTTTTTCTTTCTTCATTCTGCTCCTTACCCAGGTAGCACAATATGTTGCACGATATTATACAATATTGTTCGATATTGTATAATATTATATGATATTATACAATATTGTTCGATTTTGTATAATATTATATGATATTATACAATATTGTGAATATCGTTCAATATCGTACAATATCCTTGTGCTACTGGAGTACATGTATTATTATTATTAATATTATTAATCCATCGGGATGGAACTGACCAGACAAGGTTTACGGTTTTAAAAAACCGTCTCGGCGTAAAGAAGAATTACTACAGATTTTTATAATTTTAATGTGACGGTATGCAACATGGACTTTTGGAACCTCGGTGTGTTTTTAGCGCTTTTGTAGTTGCGTGTTTTCGTTTCAAAATATTTATGTGTTTACATTTTTATAATTAATGTGGTTTTGAGCTTTGAACTGTTGTATTCTCTGCAACTACATTTTTTTTCTTTGTGTTTGCATTCACTTTGTGGCTTGTGTTCTTTGTATGTTTTTGATCATGCACTCTGTAAATGGAGTCATCTCTGTAGTGTGCTCTCTTTGAATAAATAAATATCTATCTCAATGCTTTTTCATTTATTGTCCAATAAACATAAAATTTAAATTTCTCTACTTAACATATTACATAGGTAATTGGCATCACCTCCATATACGAGGATAATTCAGAAATTAGGTGTGAGAAATCAGAAGAGGTAATAACGTCATTTCTAAACCGCTGTAGGTCATAAAAATTTTATATCGTCGTGACGAAAGTCAAACCTCATAGCTTATGTAAACCAAAACACTTCAACTTTACAGACTTTCCTCATCTGACATAAGAATCATAAAGAACACTAAAACACTTTCGATAATTTAATAAAAAAAACAACGAAATAACTAACCAAAAAATGTTTTCGACCGCGTCGAAGCTACAAATACAAGTGCAATGACTAGAAAAGTAGGAAAATATTCGAGCATGTCAAGCCAGAAGGTAATGTTGTCACGATTTTTTTAAATGAAAATTAAGAACAAACAGTTGTAGTGATTTTAAATTAATTCAAAAATTTTGTATCGTCGTGAAGATTGTCAAAAACCTCATAGCTTATACAAAGCAAAGCACTTTAACTTTACAGACTTTCCTCATCTGACAATAACAATAAGAATCATAAAGAACACAAAACCACTTTCGATAATTTAATAAAAAACACAATGAAATAACTAACCAAAAATTGTTTTCGATCGCCTCAAAGCTACAAGTACAAGAGCAATGACTAGAAAAGTAGGAAAATGTTCGAGCATGTCAACCCAGAAGGTAATGTTGTCACGATTTTATAATTATTTTTCATGAAAATTAAGAACAAACAGTTGTAGTGATTTTAAATAAAATCAAGATTTTTGGTTTGGCTCTGGGGGTGGCTGTAGCCCGATATGCCCCCCCCCCGGATTCGCCACTGTCCAAACGTGATTCCTCTGAAGATCCGCAGTGTGTGCGGGCATGTTGCACGTTAAATCATACGTGGGAGGCCAAACGTCCTTCCGCAGATGTGTTGCGGAAGTTTGAAGAGGGGGTGCCAGCTCAGATGTCGTCTTCGTCATCTGTCTGTGGTTTAATACTACGAGGTCCTTCCCCAAATAGACATCGTGTTGCTTCAAAATGGGAAGTTAATATAACTAAACTAGAGCCAAGACAGGACGAGGGCATGCAATTTGGAGAGGATAACGAATGCATTGTATCGTTCTGAAGCCTAGCTCTATCTATTACAAATATTAACCAGCGGGAGTGGTCTCCCCCTAAACTTTCTCGAATACTCCTAACACATGTGGAGAAAAAATAAGCTAAAAGACAGTAAAATGATCAAGTGTCCCTAACGCAGTGGAGAAAAAGGCTTGGGAATCGGAAGCTTCGAGGCAAAAGGCGTGGGTAGAAGCGGAAAGGATTAGCACGAGTGAATAGAGCAATTACGCAATAACGGCCTCGCGTCATTGTGTGATGAGAAAAGACAAATAAGCGATTTGAACAAGTTTTTTCCGATTGAAACGAAAATTGGTCATGGATCTACAATTAATGTTAGCAGGCACCATACCAATTTTTATTTATCAAAGCCGTAGGGTGTACGAGTTATAATGTTCAGAATTATACGATTATACATACCGACAGACAGTCAACCCTTTGACGGATTTGGCCCAAAATTTGATACGGACCTACATTCCTGCTGATAAAACTGTGTGCCGAATTTTATCCATCTAGCTATTCAAGTTTTTGAGTTATAGTGTTCATATGAACGAGGACAGACAGATTTCCCGTAGACAGATTTTGTCCAAAATTTGATAGAAGCCTACAAATTATGTGCAAGATCTCGTACTAAATTTTGTCCCCGTAGTTCTAATAGTTTTTGAGTTATCGTGTTCACAGACACACGTAATTCCAAAATTGTGTTTTTCGGACTCGGGGAGGTCTAAAACGTGGAGATTCGTCAAAATCTCGAGTTCGAATTTTTTGACGATTACAATACTTTCTCTTTGTATACTTCGTATCAGTGGCGAATCCAAGGGGGGGAGCTATCGGGCTACAGCCCCCCCAGAGCCAAGCCAGAATTCCTGATTTAATTTAACATCATTACAACTGTCTTTTCTTAATTTCTCTCCTTCAAAAAATAATAGAAACGTTTCAGCATTGCTTTCTAGCTTGAATGGCTCGAAAATTTTGCTACTTTTGTAGTCATTCCACTTGTACTTGTAGCATTGACGCGGTCGAAGACATTTTTGGGCTAGTTATTTCATCGTGATTTTTATTAAATTATCGAAAGCACTGTATTGTTCTTTATGATTTTTATTGTCAGGTGAGTAAAGTATGTAAAGTTAAAGAATTTTGGTTTACTTTAGCCTTGAAGTTTGACATTCATCACGACGATACAAAGTCTTTGTGACCTCAGCCCCCGCCCCCCAGACCGGAATCCTAGATTCGCCACTGCTTCGTATACGAGAAAGTAAAAACGTAGTGAGCATGTGCAAAGTCCTTTTTGATTGCATCATAATTTTATGCAAATAATAACGTACGTACGACAAAACTTGATCAATACTTTAACGTGATGTGTGTGCTCTGATGTATATAACAACACTGCAGTTCATGCACTAATTTATTCTTACTATTTTGCTTATACCATTTCTGGTTCAAGGGTATATATCAATTTATTATCGCAATAATAAAATTCCTAAACATATACAATGCCTTATAAATATTATACAGGAATTCCATTAAATGCATCATAACCATTAAAAATGCATTACCAAAAGACGCCAAAATTAAAGGGTAAAACCCGAAAATTAGCTTCGGATGCGCAATTTTTTGAGAAAGATGAGGTCAAAATGTTAAAAGAAAAAATACCATCATCTTGTATATTCACTTTTACGCTTAGCGGTGTATATCCATTTGCTCATTACCTCTCAAGGTTAACGTTATTTTTATCAGCATTATGCATTCCAAAATGCACAATAATTGATGTGTACTTGATGGGCATTATGCTTCCAAATAATTTGAAGAAATCTAGAATTTTCCAAAATTCATTTTCATCCTCGACAATGAGGGTAGAATTCCTAAGCTTTTGTGATATATTTTGTTTAAGTAGTTTCAATAAAATCTGTAACTTTTTTTTAAAAACTGCGAAGGAAAGATATCCAATGGGTACTTCAAAATTTAAATGTAAATAAATAATTCTTTCTATGCTTCAGACGTCATTAAAAAAATATGACTTTGAAATACAAACTATTTATTTTTTAATATTAAGTGTACCAGGATTTGAACATATGTACTATACTTAATCACACTGAATCATTATTATTCACACTATTATCAAATTGGCTCTAAAAATTCTTGTAGGAAAATGCAGTTCTTTCTTTTAAATAAATATTTATAATACTTAAATTTTCATCAAATCTCGTGTTAATCAGTAAACGCATTTAGCATTAACTTCTAATTTCATTCTTTTTTCATAAAGAATAAATATTGCAAAGAAAGTAAAAGAAAAATCTTTTTATAATTCATAATTTTGCCGTAATGAATTCTTACTTAACTTTAACAATTTATTGAACGTAACAAAAGTACAGTTGACGCTCGTTATAACGACCCTCCTCGTAGCACAGCAAAAGGTCTTTATAACGAGTGATCGCTATAGTGGATATAATTAAAAAATGTGCACATGCACTCTCAGCAGTTCCGTAAAAATAGGCTATTTTTAAAGAGATTCCAACTAAATACTCAAATTATTTTTTTATCATTGGTATTAAAAATAAAATTTTATCAATCAAGAATATATTTCTAAAATAGATTTTAAAGTAGAAAATAGAGGAATTTTGGAAAAATACCGGGGAGAGTGTCCACTGAATTCGGACTTTGTATTGGGATTGGACGAAACTGGACGGTCGTTATACCGAAAGTAATATAACATAGAGTGCATAGGGAAACATAGTTGGGGATTTTATCACTGGTCGTTATAATGGAATGGTCTTTATAATGTGTGGACGTTATAACGAGCGTCGACTGTATATGAGTTTTTAGAATTCTTTAATGATTCGTGAAGAAAAAAATAATGCCACAAACACGTTTTTTTTAACTTAAATATTAAATCTTCACGAAATTCATTTCTGATAAAAAATAAAATATTTATTACCAGTAGCGTACCTGCAACTTTTGCCACCCGGGACGAACTTTCAATATCCCGCCCTTCCTGTACAAGTTACATAAACCTCAGAATAAAAATAAATAAATTCAAGGGGAAAAAATTGATTTAATAGCGCAATTCGTCGTTTGACGTCTTTTATCTCTGCAGATAGGTTGTGAAATCGTGCTTCTACCGACAGACTTTCTTTCACATACCAGTAATTTACCGAAGTCAACGGGAGTGATCTCTCCTACACTTTCTCGTATACTTCCCCAAAAGGGTGTGGTTTCCCTTCCCCACGCGTGAATAAAAAAAATCGAAGCTACTGTAACCCAGAATCCAATGACTATCAGAAGGTTTCTCATTGTATATTATAGTGATTGTAAAATATTTAGGTAAAGAATCAAATTCAAAGAGATTCGTACCGATTAAAACGCATCTATCACACACTGCTAGGTTCCGCTATTCGGCTCAAGGACGAAGTGACGTAATTCGCTCAATAGCTTCCGCGTACGCAGAGATTGCTACCAGTACGCATGCGCATGGAGAATCGGATTAGAAAAATTAATTATGCAGTTTGAAAGCCTTTTTTCTAACCGACTGACACGAAAATTGGACACAAATCTACAATTAAGGTAAGAAGGCCACATACCAAATTTTATTTATCTAAGTAACCTTGATAAGTAACCTTTATTGCGATTAAAAATATGCGATTATACAGACCGATAGACAATCAAGCCTACGACGGATTTTGTCCAAATTTGATACGGACCTGCATTCATGATGATAAAACTGTGTACCAAATTTTATCCATCTAGCTATTCCAGCTTTTGAGTTATAGTGTTCACATGACCGTGGGTAGACAGACAGACAGACTTTCCGAGGACGGATTTTGTCTGAAATTTGATAGAAACCTACAAATTATGTGTAAAGATCAAATACCAAATTTCATCCCCGTATCTCTAATAGTTTTCGAGTTATCATGTTCACAGACACACAGACAGACATAATTCCAAAATTGTGGAGATTCGTCAAAATCTCGAGGACGAATTTTTTGACGATTTCAATACTTTCTCCTTGTATACTTCGTATACGAAAAAGTAAAAAGGGCGAAAATATGAATTATAATTACAAGAGATTTTTTTTTTTATGTACACAATGATTGAACTAGTTTCGCTGCTCTTCTTAGTTTTAAAATTGTTTTCCTGCATGTCTGATTTTGCCGCCCGGGGGTCAGCGTCCCCCCACGCCCGACCCCCATAGGTACGCCACTGTTCTTTACAATATTCTACAATTTTAATATTAATTTTTTCTACATTCCCATCGCAAATAAAAAAAATCTCTGTTTAAACCAGCGGGAGTGTTCTCCCCTAAACTTTCTCGTATACTTCCCCCCAAAAAAGGTGCCGTTTCTTTGCCGTGCCAAAAAATTCGAACCTACTGTTACCCAAAATCCAATGACTATCAGAAAGTTTTTCATTATAATGATTGAAAAATATCTAGGCAAAGAATGAAATTCAAAGAGATGCGTAACGATTTTCCTCTCTTACCGGCTCAAGGACAAACTGACGTAATTCGCTACTCCGTAATGAAATTCCGTTCCATTCTTCCAGTACGCATGCGCGTGGAGATAACGGATTCTCTTCAAAAGTAAATTATACAGACCGACAGACAGTCAACTCTCTGACGGATTTGGCCCAACATTTTATGCGGACTACATTCATGAGATAAAACTGTGTACCAAATTTTATCCATCTAGCTATTCAAGTTTTTGAGTTATAGCGTTCGCATGACCTCGAACATACAGACAGACTTCCCGTTGACGGATTTTGTCCAAAATTTGATAGAAACCTACAAATTATGTTTAAAGACCACATACCAAATTTCATCCCCGTAGCTCTAATAGTGTTCGAGTTATCGTGTTCATAGACAGACACACAGACATACATGATTCCAAAATTGTGTTTTTCGGACTCAGGGAGGTCTAAAACGTGGAGATTCGTCAAAATATCGAGTTCGAATTTTTTGACGATTACAATACTTTCTCTGTAAATATGTATTTCTATAAAAAGTTACAGGGAATAACCGGATGTTTTATTTATATTTTTTCCGCTGAAAGAATGAGTTGTCGAGAAAAATTATTGCGCAATTTGAGGCAACACGTGGTTAATGAAGAGGAAGAAACTCCGCGCAAACTTCCTTTTAAAAAAGAATGACGCATACTTAGCACGCATCGTTAATTAAAATGTCAGCATGATGAAGTGTTATTGTACTCCGTCTTAATTAAAAGTTAATGTTCCTGCTTGGGAAAAAGCACTTTTACAATTTCATATTGTACCCTGAACAGGAAAAAACACTTTTATTCTTCTTCACAAGAATTTACAGTTAAAAACAACATAATTTTTTCCAGAAAATTACTTAGTAACCATAATGAAAAACGATTGTATCATAAACATTGGAACCTTGGGAATTCGAAATTTCGGATAATTTCAACACCTTTTCTTAATTTTCTGCAAACTTTTTACTAAAAAAATGAAGGAAAATAGCAATTAGGAATCAGAAAAAAACATAAGAAAGGCGCAGTTCGGGTCGGCGCCTTAGATTATTCTTGAAAACGTCGGGATAAAATCATAAAACAATTTCGTATTGATATGTAATTCAAAAAAAAAAAAAAAATTCTCAATTCCTTTATTACAATATTGACACAGAGTAGTAGTACTATGGTTACAGAATAGATAAATAACACGCTACCACAGACCCTTACTACATGCGATAAACTTGTAATTTTTCTTTTCTATAACCATTACACTACTCTATGTAAATATTGTAATTAAGAGATTGATAATTAAATTACATATTAAAATGAATTACTTGTTGTATAATTTTATCCCAACGACGACAAACCGAATTGCATCTTTCTTACGTTTTATTTAGAGTAGCTTTTGATGGCACCATCTGTTGACGATATATAGAACCACATTTCGCGTATGTGCAGTAAAACATTATTTATTACAAATGCTCATATTTCCCGTAATATTCAAAGTTTGGAATCCAAATTTTAATACAATGTTTCTTTTACGTATTGTCAAGTATTCTGTAAGTTTCGTACAATTTGAAAGAAAACTCTACAATGTTATAATCAGAAAGCATGCGAAGTTTGAAATTCTCAATTTAATATAGATTTTTACTTATATTCTGATAAATATTTTTTATTGTCTCGCTTTGAGTCCTTGTAATACTCCTCAAGCTCTTTAAAATAACACCAAAATCAACCTCCTAGCTAAATGCGTTTCCACGCTACACTTATTTATAACCTTACATAAAGCTAATTCATAACAATCACGCGCATGCATCTACGCTGGTACGATGACGTCACAGGCAAAACAAATACTATGCAGAAAACTCTTACAGATACGATCTATTCGTTGTGGGGTCAACCATTCTTTTCGCATTATTAGTCTCGTAGTTATTACCGATTCAAATCTGACGGTATTTTGTCACACAAGAAAGTTCGACCGTTACTTTAACGGGCGGAAAGATGTTTTTACGTCAAAAAAGCTAATGTTTATTCCTAACTTAAAAGAAGCATTTGAATTGGCATTTAAGAATGAATACAGTACCTTAATTAGAAGAAACAAAATCGGTTAAAATGCATAAGGAACTAAACCTGCTTTACACAGCGAATCGCAGCTAGCTCTTTCTGTACTCTTGTACAGAGTACCCAAAGTCAATACTGTATTGCATTTGGTATATCAAGAGTATTTTACCAAATTTTCTGGAGCTGCAGAGGTTAGCCCTAATTACAGGGCTTCCACTGTATAAGGCCTTTTAAAAATACTTTCGAAAAAAATTACCATGCGTTTATGAATAAAAAGAGAATTGATTCATAGAGCATAGCGTTTCATTTTTCTTAACAATCATGTAGGGATTCCCAATTTTTTACTATTTCGTCAATTTTCTTTAATTAATATCAAGATACCGCACTAAAAATTTGAAAATTTCTAGAAAAGAAAAAGATGTCTCATAAGAGTTTAAAGAGAAGAATGAGATTTAATTTTAAGAAAGGTAATTTTCAATAGTTGCCAAAAATCAAAATGTAATTTTTTCTTGAGGTACAGCATTCTTCACTACAGTATTTTTTCATATGCATTTGTTTTTTATGTTTACGAATAGTCATATATATTTGCTGATTTTTAAGTATTATATTTCGAAAGAAATTTATTTTTCTTATTTCGGTTTAAAAATTTAACCAACTCGAATTTTTCTTCTTTTTATCCAGGATTATATTCCATCGTCTTTTTTGGCATTTTGCGTCCTCTTCATGAGGCATATTTCACAGGTTGAAAATCACTCCTGTGATGAATTAGATTTTGTCTATTAACTTATCATCTGGAATTTTCCCTCTTTTCCCCAAAATTATATCCCATCCTCCCCTTTGCCATTTCGTTTCCTTGTTAGGCCAGCCGTTCACTTGAAGGATAGCCATGCCGTTTGTCCTAAGCCCGGTTTTTTTCACCCACTTTAATCGAAAAATACAGGCACGCCATTCACTTGATATTTAAAAGGACGCTAACTCTGAACGACGCTTATTCGTTTTCTCTGTAATGTTAGCGACGAAGGAACAAAAGGCAGCCATTTTTAGAAGAAATCAAATTGAAACCAGCGGGAGTGGTCTCCTCTAAACTTTCTCGTATACTTTCCCAAAAAGGTTCTGTTTCCCTTCCCCCCGCGTGGATAAAAAAATTCGAACCTACTGTAACCCAGAATCCAATGACTATCAGAAGGTTTTTCATTGAAGATTATAGTGATTGTAAAATATTTACGTAAAGAATCAAATTCAAAGAGATGCGTAGCGATTAAATGCGAACCGATTTTCCACTCTTACCGTCTCAAGGACAAAGTGGCGTAATCCTTCTGCGTGCACAGGCATTGCTCGTTTCAAAAGTGAACAAGTATGCGATTATACAGACCGACAGACAGTCAGCCCGTTGACGGATTTGCTCCAAAATTTTATACGGACCTACATTCATGACGAAAAAATTGTGCACCAAATTTTATCCATCTAGCTATTCAAGCTTTTGAGTTATAGTGTTCACATGACCGCGGGCAGACAGACAGGCAGACTTCCGGTAGACGGATTTTGTCCAAAATTGGAAAGAAACCTACAAATTATGTGTAATGACCACATACCCAATTTCTTGCCTGTATCTTTAATACTTTTTGAGTTATCGTGTCCACAGACTGACAGACAGACAGACACATACACACAGACACACGCACACACAGACATAACTCAAAAATTGTGTTTTTCGGACTCAGGGAGGTTTGAAACGTGGAGATTCGTCAAAATCTCGAGTTTGAATTTTTTGACGATTACAATACTTTCTCTTTGTAAACTTCGTATACGAGAAAGTAAAAAATGAATCCTTAGGGTTCTACTGAACACTGCAAATCGAATACTTCGTTTGCATTATCATTATCCCATTATTATTCAAATACCAATACGCTTGATCTAAATGGCTTGTTATATTTTTAGAAATGTCTGCGCCTCGCATGTCATAAGAAAAGGACGGAATCTGTACTTCAACAGTGCAAACTGTTAAACATGTCTCAAATATATATTTTGAATTAAATTTATGAATAAAAATTATTACTTGCATTCTCTATTTGAATTGAAAATCATGCGACAAATTTTCGGCACTTTAAATTTCACAAAAAAATTTACTAATTCAACTAAGTATTCGCACATTCTACGAATTCAGTTGAATAAATTGCATATTTGAATCAATACATAGCGAGAGATAGTTAATGAAGTACTTTGGACTGCGAGCATATCAGATTATGAACTCTTTCGCAATAGACTTTTGTGTTCAGATAATGCGCACCGATTCGGATTATGAACATCACATAAAGCAAGCACAAAAAGAAGTGATGCTATGGGTAGACATTTGAAGAACTTCATTTTACTGTTAACTGCTGGAGACGCCACAAGAGAGATGAACAGAAGAAAGCGAGATGTCAAAGTATGTCAGGAACAGCAACGGACTCGCCAGTAATTAGAAAATAATTCGAAATGAAAACTGAAATAAAATCTGAGTAGAAATTAACACGTTTATTAAGGATTTCTGGAACAGGAATTTCGCAAGAATGTACTATATTAGATGAGATTTCACTTTACGATCGACTTCTGATCTCCGAATTTCATTTAAGAGCTTTTCTGAAGACTCTACTATATTAGATGATATTCCACTTTATGATCGACTTCTGATCTCCC
>BGPR01038104.1:0-14858 GCA_013235015.1 Araneus ventricosus | reverse complement strand
CATCTATATTTTTGTTATTCTACTTTATATGTATTTTGAAATGATAAAGTAGATTTTTGTTCCCAATGTATACCATGATTTATATATGAAATTTATTTAAAGGGTAGTAATCAAGTTATTCAGAGTATACTTCTATGTTACTTTTCAATTTTCCAGATGTCATTAATGATTTATTTTACAAATTCATAGAGATTTGTATTGCGCGTGTCATGTAATTGATGCTTGATTTGAAACCCTTAGTATTTCCTTATACATGAAAGCTAATTTAGCACAAGTATTGTTAACTTATAGGAAATGTAATGAGAACCCAGACGACTTGGAATCACAAAGCCGTTCACAGTCAGAAATGCTCCATTGGAATAGTGACGAGAAATTGAATTCCTAACATTCTTTTAGGGAAGATTCACTTTTAATCCGGAATATTTTTGTCCCTAGGACGAGTTGTTGGAGAGCAAAGAATAGTTTTGCGGTGAGTGTTTTTCGGTGAGACCTTATCTCATACCATTTCAATCTACCGGATATGACTATTTGTAATTGCTCCAACAAGTGTTGCGTCAGCCTTTGAATATTAAACATTTTTCTCTATTGATACGAACGTTAATGAAATTCCATTACGTTGGGCCCCCTACCTATTTCTGCAATGACATTCGTCACCATTTAGATTTGACCACCATATTTTGACAAAGGTGGGTTGAGAGTGGTTAGGTGGATTGACCTACCCGATCGCCTGAGCTCTCATGTTTTGATTATATTGTTTGCTGTCTTATTATAGTTGTCTTCCTATTTGACAGTGCTGAGGAGTAGGATGCACGCATCATAGTAGTTGCCGTAATTTTCCAGCATATTCGGAATTCCATTCAGCCTGCATTACATTTCGTGTATGATATGAAACGTCTTCTTTGATTTCTCATAATTTTCTGATTGTACTTTTATTATTTAAACAATTACTCGTTTGCTTGTCGTTATTGTATTTCTGATATTTTCTGTGAATATATTGGCATGCTCAATATATTTCTGTGCATTGCTATGCGATTCCGAGTCTTCTGGTCTACGCAAAGTCCCTCTCTACCGCTTCTACAAATCTGTACCCTGATAAAAAAAACCTACATAAGCAGCAAATCAATGTTGATGCTTTTTTACGTGATTCTGAATATCTCTTCCCATAAAAAAAAGCATAACGAGTGTTTATCTCTTAAAATCTTTTCAGTTTTTGAATTTCTGCAAGAAAATTTTGATTTTTCACTTGCCATTAAAGAAATTAAAATGTAAATTATAACTTGTACTTACCTTACTTTTTAAACAACATAAAACTAGAATTTTTATAGAGAAAGCTCTAACTATTTTCAAAGTAGTATAAATTAATTAAGAATTAAGATTAAACTACGCGTTATGAATTCATATAATTTAATGCGGTTTCCTTTCACTAAAAATGTTTTATTAACTCTGCTGTTCTGTTCGGGTTGTAAGGTTTCCTTCCCGCGAGCAACGTTCAACGAGAAAAAGAGTGCCGTCCCTTTTCATATTGGCGGTAAACAGCAGGACAGTTGCACTTGGACATCGCTAACGAGAGTGCGCAAAGAAATGGCTTCACACAGGGCCGCCACAATGCCGAGGAATCCATCACTGTCAGCGAACACATTAGCGGTACCCTTTGGTGTCATTCCTGAATAGGCCGGTGGTGGCGAAAACTCAAGAACCTTCCCATAATACGGGTTGACGACTAGGAAGGTGAGCTGTTGGTCAACGAGAGTGCCATTATCCAATGTAGGAAAGGGTAGGCGGAGCTCCACCCCCTGAAGGGGTGAATAAAAACTGAATGTTCGAGTGAAGGAGGGCGGAGAGAAACGGTTTAGGAGTCTCGAACAAGGTTTCAGGCTCCGGAGGACCGAAGAGAGCTGTGTGATCAGCGGATTGAATGCCCCGACTGAATTCGGACTTTGGTAGGCAACCCCGAACTCTCGGCTCATGAACTTGAGAGCACTCCTGGTAGTCTCGTGGTTCGGAATCACATTGATAGGTGGAAGCTAGCCATCCTGTGAATACAATTCTTTAGGGACTAATTGCCATGGAACTTTGACGTTCTAGAACAATGATGTTATTGATTACTTTGTAAATAATCATATTTAATCAAGACTTCTCTGCGAGAAGTATCTCTTAATTGTTGCTGCATTAATAAAAGTACTTAGGCCAACCTAAGCTTGAAATTATTTGGTCACACCTAGGCCAAGACATTTATTTAAGCCAAAACGGTTTTTAACTTTTTATGAAAAACGACAGTATTGAGATATTTTACAGACATTTCGTGACTGTGTTGGTGAGGGTGATATGTTATTTTTTCTGAAAAGGATTGTCGTTTATTTATATATTTTCTGACTATTTTTTTTGAAATTGTATTAATGCATCGTTCGGGTCAATATGAACCGATTCTTTTTTTCCTTAATTGTATGTGAAAAATATTATAAAGTTAACAGGAAATAACGTAAATAAATTTCTGAAAAGTCATCTAACCTGTTTTGTAGAAGCAGATAAGTTCACTCAAGACCAAAGAGAGGGATAGATGAGTTAAGTGATACGATATCACCAGTAAGGTCGTAAAGGTGCAGTATCGAATCATTTAGAATGTTGTGAACTGTAAGTGAACACAGCATAATACATAAATATCAATAACTCTTGACACTGTTATGACGTGAAATAACTCTTGACACTATTATGACGTGAAAAAATAAATAATAGCGATTGGCAGATATTTGAGTGACACTGAAACAGCTCAGCTTATGGAAACACCTGTTTGTGTAGTGCAAGACTTTTCTGAACATGAAAAGTGTGGAAAGTGAAACTTCTGATTAAAATTACAATATCGTTACTCAAACTGTTCATAATATGCAGCATATTGAGTTCAAACTTGAAAATATAAACTAGTCGTTGGATCCGCTTCCATGTTCTGGTTGCCTGAATTCTGCTAATTTTATGAAAACGGATCTCCATGTGTAGCTAGGTATTCAACATTAAGTATTAGGGTTGTAAAATGTGCATTTTAAGCTGAATTCAGAATTATTTAATCGAAAATGGCAATTATTGAAGATGAAGCGGTCTATGGAATAAAAAGCCTCATCAGTGGTATGTGCAGAATGCTTTATCATTAATCAATTAGTGCCAGACTTGACAAAAAAACCAGAAGCGGTATTAGAGTACAGTTTCAGTGAAGGAGGTCTGCATACTCTTGATCAACTTTTGAATACATATATTTATAAAAAAGGAAAGAAATCGTTGCCCTTTATCAATTATTTTTTCATAATGTGCGCAATATTTACATGCATTTTCGTGAAAAGAGCATACATTTTCAGGAAGATATAATGGTTTCTTCAAACATCCCCAAATTTTTCCGTATGTGTTTTGCTTATAAACTGTAGATGTTTCATTGGAAATGTATGACACTTTCAGAGTACGTGGCAATATATGAGAGGAGCATTGTGTGGAAATTTCATGTAAATACCTTGAGTAGTAAAGGAGATATTACCATTTCTATTAAATAATCTTTTGCTACGCTTGCTCGACAGGTAGACTAATTTTTCTTTCACAACTTCGGAGCCATATATATCTCAACTTATATAAAAATTCCAGTCCAATACCGTTAATATTCAGAAAGATATACGCATTTTGTCCAGAGCTGCTTTATTTTTAATGCCATCTGCTGCCTCCAGATAGCGTTTACGCACCCGTGTTCCTATGCGCTTCTGAAAGCTTCTCAAGTACCTGACCTACCCTTCAAGTTTGGCCATTTTTTAAATAAGTCTGTAGATAACCTATAATTTAAGTCTCCTATTTAAGTCCTATTTTTCTCCAATAAGCTAAAATCTCAAACTGTGCAGAAATCGGCGAAGGTAGATTAAAAAAATATTTTATACTTCTTCGAATGATAGGTATAGCATCAATATAATACATTCTTTTTATATATTCGATTTTCGGATTCCATTCCAGACAGACAATTTAACCGGAATTCTATTTAAAATTGGAATACCCCTATATACTATTGTGATATTTCATTTCCTCAGTCTTTCTCGTATGTCATGTTTCCAACATTACATGCAATTTCAATTCGATATAGAATTTTGCTAATATAGTCTTTAAAATTTCGAAGATCTCTTAACTTCTAGATCACTTAAATCTATTAGTTTTTCATCAATTATAAGATTTTTGAGGTGGACGAATGAATTTTTTCAAATCTGTGCACTTTCAATGGATATTCATTTCCTTCCACATAAGTAAATTTCGTTTAAATCATTTTTTTAAATAATTTAACAGAAAGATTTATTTAAATTGATAGCTATTTTACCTCAATTATATTCGGATTTAAATTTATACGACGTTTCCAAAAAGTTGCTTTAGCACAGAAATAAAAAATATCGATAAATAACCTCTATAAGATTCCTCAAAATATGTATAGAAGAAGAATGAAGAAATTTAAAAGGTTCTTAAGTAGGCATTTAAATATTAATTAATACCAATGTATTCGCAACAATGGTTCTTCGATTTTTTCATCCAGCATTTGAAGAAAATTATGTAGAATACAAAGTTAATCATATCTAGTCCAGCTACTGTGTTTACAAAGAATAAAGGCAATAGCTCTTCCCTTTTCATCATTAATAACATTCACAAAATCGTAACTCTATCTGTTTTTATCGAATCCAATGTGTTACCACATATATAGTGATTATTATAGGCATAGGACTCCAAAGTATGAAAAAGAAAGTATATGTTTGTACAGCATTTGTTGTGATGGACTCAGAATAAGAATGAGATGGTAAAAGAGCACTAATATACGTATAACAAAGCTTTTCTATTTGCATTATTGTTGCTTCATTGAAAAATTATGTTTCAGGATATCAATCCGGTTTGAGGAATCCTTTTAAAGTTTATTGCTTCAATAAGGATTATTCAGTCAATTTGTTTTATATTAAAAAATTTTAAATTAGGTAACATTATATACTCTTAGTCGGAGATTTATTCAAACTGACATCTTTCAATGGACTTTTTTATTATAATATAGAAATGTCAATCGCAAAATTTTTTATTGTATATAACTTTTAAAAGATTTGCAACACTCTGCTGATATTATTACCTTGCATAAATAAAAATAAGTTTAAAAACATGTTTTAAATATTTAAGTAATATTTCATGCTGATTAATTTCTTCAGTTGTTTATGTTTGCAATTTCTTTAAAAAGAAAATGAAGCTTTTTTTCCTATTTATCAGAATTAAGGTTTCAGTAATCTCCTTTTCAGATAGAATATACTTTTAACTGTATATAGCAATAGTTTCATCTTATACCTGCTTAATACTGAATACACGGAAAAATGATGAATTTTAAACCTGTGTGATTAATAATGATGTTCTGAAGAAGCCTGTTGAATTTAGTATAAATCTGATATTAAAACATAACTAATATCAGGAACAAAAATAATATTTTATGTTCTATGCTCTGAAATACTTTCTTAAAAACCAGTTTAAGATTTCTGGATAGAAAAATAGACTTGACTCAAAATTAACTAAAAATATTATTTCGTATTATGTACCAAAATGCCTTTTTTTCCATTTATAGACCATAATGTGAAGAATTATTAGCTCAAGACGGCAAAAGATTTTAAAAATTATCAGCTACTGATTCCATTGAAGAAACTAGGTTAAATTAAATACAGGTACTTCACTTTATTACTTTTTGTATTTCTTCTACACATACAGTTCTATTTCTTCGTATTTTGTATCATAGTGTGCGTACAATCTGTATTAAAGAATTACAAAGTTAAAAAGCAAATGTCCAGAATTCCTAGACTAATTTTATTACTGTTCCAGTAACACTTTTAATATAATGTTTTCTCTTGTGATTTAGCCGTTGGTTCTCATAGAAACAGCCTATTTCGATGCGATACATGCTTGTTAGAACAGAAATTACTGCACAATATGCAAAAATATGTTTTATTATGAATGTAGAATACACGATTTATTATGCGATATCTTCAAATTAAAACTTTTATGCATGTTTGAAAATATCTAAATGATTTTTCTCTATCCAAATTAACCATAACTTCCTATTATAAATCAAACTATAGGCTGATTGTAAGGTACAGCCACCTACCAAAACGATTTAGCATTCTTCCTCAATTTCCTTTTCACTCCTTTCACAAATCCAGTAGTTACTGTTTTCAGTTGGATGGGCATTAATCTGATTTTTATACTTTTGGTGAGAACTCTATATCTGGTCTATAGTTTCACACAGAAATCACATTTTAATTATTTGAAACATAAGTAATTCGACAATTTGAGGCACACTTCTTCAGCTATTCAATGTTATCTTTCGTCATATGTGAATGATTTGTATATAGAAGGTTTACCTTCTGATTTGAGTCGGAAAAATAAATTTAAAAAATAAATTTTCAATATTTCTTCTCTTGATTAATTTTACTTTGAAGAACTTAGGAATATATTTTATTTTTTATATAAATCATACATAAGCATTTATAAGAACATGAAAGCTCTAAACTTTTAAATAATATAATTTATATATATTATTTATATATTTTAATTAAAATAAAGGCGAATATTGGTGACTAATTCAAGTTATTAGACAAATCTTCAATAAATAAATTAGGAACCTTTTCGGCGATAGTTTTAAAATAAATACTTAAAAGGGAGTCATGGCAAAATTAAAATATTTTTAAATCTAAATTTTATTTAACAAAGCTAATTTGCTACTTTCTCAGTTCCGATATCATTTTTTGATCTCTGAAAATTGCACAATAAGTTTCAGATCCTTCAAAGATTTTGAATATTTTTCCCTTTGGAAAACTTTTTCATAATTTTAATCGCTGCAGCCAAATGTCAGTGAATCGAGATACAGTTATTCAATTTAAAATTGTAATAGTTGCTACTAATATAATTAGTCTACATGCGGACCTGTATGCAGAGTTAATTTCCAAATAAATTCAAAGAAATTTAGAATCAATTAAAACTTGCTTGACATATCTTAGAGCTCTAATAACCGGTTCTGAAATTAAATTGATAAAGGAGAATATTACTTTGGTATGATATCCATTAATATTATAAATTAAATGAACATTTAGAATCTCTATTTTTAAATTAAATCTTTTTAGTCTATATATGTAATGACCTAGTGTTTCTCAACATTGTTTAATTGAGGAAATGAAGCGCAAATATAGATTAGTATGAAGAACTCTTTTCGAGGCAATCTTTCAATAATATAAAAATTATGATACATGTAATGAAAAATGATATTGTATAAATGAAAATTATCTATTGATTGATAATAAAATCAAATTTTATCGCATGATGATTTTGTATTTTTTAAAATTTTCATAGTAATTTCTTCGTTTTTAACTTTATATTTAGACTTTTCATACAAGAAAAGTAATAGAAAGGGAGCACTGCGTTCCAAATAAACAAAATTATACCAATATAGCTCATTGTATATCCAAAATAATAAAAATATATCTATTAAAATGTAAGATAAATGATTTTTTAAGGACTTACAAAAAATAATCAGATCAGGATCATTTCCGTTGGTTTCCCAATGTCGGTAGAAATAAAAAACATGAAAATGGGAAAACAATATTCTCTTGAAAACTCCAACAATATGCAACATACAAAAGCTTTCACTGTGACAACACTTAATGGAGTATATATTTCTAAAATATGAATTTATAAAATAAAAAAATATCTCTATATATGTAAAATTATATTTTGTTATATATTTGTCTTATATTTTGTTCAAATGCCCATGAAATATTTAAATGGGTATTACACATTACTTGCGAATAAGCAAGCAATAAACATAAATATTTATTCATCAATTAATTGAATAAAAATGTATTCATTTAGTGATAGAAAATGAATTTATTCTTAAGAATGGTTTCTTCATTATAAAAAAAATGTAATACAATATCGATAAAAATGTCAATGCAAAAATTCATAAATAAAAAGTTTGAAGTTCATAGTGCTCATATTAATTAAATAAATGTATCATAAATCTTGTGTCGCATTCATTTTTGTTCTCGCTGCAATTTCTGTCTCATCAGATACAGTCACTGATCTTTTCAGTAACATATCTTGTGCTCTAGAGATGTGGTATGTTACCGAATGAAAGACTTACCATTCCTTTTGGTAGTCTTACTTGAAGATCTCTTTTCTCTCTATATATATATTGCCTTTTTCTTCGAATGAACCTTTATTGAAAGAAAATGGAAGAAAAAAATAACTGCTGATATTTGCAAATTGTAAGATTAGGAAAAAGATCAAAGTATCCGAAACTAAGGATTTGTAGTCCAGACAGATTCTAAGTTGAGCGATGTTCTGAAAGAATTTGTTTCTTGGTGGTCTTTTCTTCATATCTTTCTTTTCTTATTTTCCGGGATATTATTTCTTTTTTTAACAGATGCTCGAATTTTTACATTAAAATCATTAACTGAAACTCCCTGTGAAATTTGTGCCGAACAAACATGAGAGAAATGCCACACAACTCTTTTCTCGATCTGTTACTTTAAGAACATGTCTGAATTTCTAAGAGTACTTTAATGTCTTATAAATTCAAAGTAAAGACTAAATACTTTCAATATTAAATCTTGATTGTCGTGCATATTATGATCGTAAATTCTGTTTTTAATTTTAAAAAATTAACAAATATATATTAATTACAGGAGACAATTCTGTACTTCGAAATTCCTGATAAATCTTAATGTTTAATAAATTAAATAACTTCATTTCAAATACTCGTAGAAGCACACACTGACTCCCACTAACTGAATTAGAGAGGATGTTTTGTTCTTCTCTGAGCATGGTCCTCTCCCTGCCTAGCTCAAAAGGTTTCTCCTCTCTGACGCAGCTGTAGTGGAACTGGCACGGCATTTCATTATGTCACGGAGTGTGCCCTCACATTGTTTTGGCATATATGAGGGAATGGCGCAAACTGAACTAGAATGGCTGTAAAGAGTCTCTACTTGTATCCAAACCCAAAAAAAATTCTCACCATAGTTAAATTCATCACTGAAAATAAATCTCTCTTCCGACAACCTAACCTTCAACTTTCCAGAGCTAAACCATTGAGTCCAATATTAGACCCCCCCTCAAAAAAATAACAGCTAAAGAAAGAACACTGTTACGAAATGATGGTGTAAATGTTTGTGCTGTACACCCAATTTTCAAACATCTATTTTTTTTATTATTATCTGTTTTTGCCTTAAATAAAATCCCCATTACCTTGGGCATCAAACCGTTCGAGTTACCGAACTGGTCTGGATGCAGAACAGAGAAGGCGTTATGTTCTGTGAAACACACAGCCACACATAATGCTTTGGAGCAGTCAGCATTAATTTGTTTTAAATATTAATAATAAATTGAATGACTTGCTTGAAAAATAATATAATGACGGAAATTAAGAATGCTGAGAAAATAAAATATTTTCCTCTCTGTTAAGTTATTATTATTTGGAAAAAGAATTTTAAAATTTCACAAGTGAATGAAGAAATTGACAGACTGTGCATCTAAATTAAATTTGTATCGTGAAAAACTTTTATATGAAACTATCACATCACAAGTATGAAAGTAGTTAAGATAAGTAAATACTTATCCATAATATCTTATTAACCATTGAACTGTATTTTGCTTAAAAGATCATGGAAAAAATCATTAATTTATCTTAAATATTAGTTCTGCCAGGTAAATGTTCTAAAGATATGAATGAAGAAAAGTAGGAATATTCTGTTTCAGTGTTGATAAAACATGATCACATTAAATTACATGTAATACTTCATCTCTCAGGGTACAAATAATTGAGAATTAAGTTGGTGGTGAAATCCGCAGTTGCTGAATTTTTTTACATGAGTATCCCAGAAGCATTCAAGTAAATTTAAAACCAATTTCTTAACATTAATTTTGTTGCAAAGAATCAGAGAATGCTCTAATTATCAGGGCAAAACTGCTTGGAAGGGAGCCAGCTAACCTGCAAAAAATCTACAACTGACAGGGAAAGCATGGAGATGAAATTGAAGAATTACTCAGCAGATCAAGTTTCTCTTGCATGCAGTGACTCCTGGGACTAATATATACAAGCCAGATATTGTCCAGTTGAACATCCTAGAACCAAACTGTGCAAAATGTGGCTTTCTACAATTCCTAGTTTCATTTAGTCTATTTTCATGTGGAACCTTCCCAATGCCCATGCGTAATGAATTTTTGTAGTATTCTTAGGATTTAGCTTTACTTAAACTTTCAACATCCAGCAGATTAAAAATATTTAACATATTTATAATATGTTAAAATGTCTTTATATTCTATTTATAAATATTTATATTTTGGGATATATTAAAATATTAATACAAATATTTACTATATCTCAAAATATTTAAAATTATTGCATTTTTAATAATTTCTTCACAGGCATTCGAAAAGAATTTTATCTATTCACATAGAATTACAGCATATCTGCCATAAACTTGACAAATTCAATTTAAGTCTTTTAAGGTCAAAATGTCTGAAAAATCCATGTTGAGCAAGAGCTTTAAGATTATCCATACCTAATTGAAATTCAGGATACACTAAAACATGATAGTGATCCTCTTCTGGAAGAACTCTAATTCAGGAAAAAAAAATACTCTCTTGTTGAGTACGAGAGTTATTTGGCCATCTAATTCTTATTCTAGTGGCATCACGACAAATGACTTAAAAAGTATCCATCGTAAAGTTTCTGATTTTTGTTGTCCTATGTCCATGTAATCTTCGGCGCTGTGGTAGCACGTTAGGGTATATAGAAGTAAAACCGATAGAAATACTATCTTGTGAAACATTACTAATGAAACTAAGAAAGAGGGATTAGTTCTTCGGTTTCCCGTAAGCTCAGCAGCTGTAAGAATAAGCTTTGGTGTGCTACCTTTTCTTCATCAAATACTAGGTCAAAGAGAGGGGGAAAGCTTTGCTGTAAGTACATTTCTGTTTGACTACAATGCACATTAATGCTGACCTAGGTTTTTTTTAAAATTTTGGTTACTTATTTTATTCCGTATTCACCAGGCGATCTTATAGTGAGATTTGCTTAATTTTTAATATGTGTTGTTATGTTACATGTTTAAGATGCTTTAAGCATTCAAAATCGAGATAATAAAAGTGTTTCATCAGTGCTGTATATTGTTTTAGCAAAAGATGAAATTAAAATTATCTTGAATAAATTGAAATTAGGGAGTGCAAAAATTTTTGAAGGCATGTGTTGAATATAAAATTCCTGATCACGACAGAACGATAAATAAGACAATTAAATTTATAAAGTTTCAAAGCTGCCAGAATTGTAATCGAGTATTAAAATAAGATATGGGAAATTATTCCTACTTCAAAAATCTTAATCAATTCATTCAATTATCAAAAAAATGTATATGAGTTATGCTTATTAACTATTTAATAAAATCTCAGTATCGCATTGTGATTCTTTTAAACGGTATATTTGTATTGACACTGTTATATATAAAATTTTACTCAGATCCAAATCATCTAAATTTACTACATTGAGATTCACTATATCTGTCAGTATTATAATCTTTTAATCTTAAAGTGCCTACCAGCGCACACAGATGCAACTTTTTATGACTTTTGTGAAGATAAATTTTTTCAATTCCTTTCATAAAAGCTTTTGAGTAAAAACTATACCGGCAGCAAGATCTTAAGTTTTGCTACAAATTTCCAACCGCGTTAATCTTTTTTCAAAGTCTGAATTACCTAATATAGTGCGAAGTGAGGACTAGGTTACAGGGAGGCTTTTTTATTCATTCTGACAATTCGATAAACATTATTGTGAAAATCTTCGCTCATAAGTTCCACACCTGCGTAACGTAGACTACTGATCGAAACATATTTGTCGCATTGTTACATATACACATTGAGCCAAACTAACACTTACATTATTGATAACTTACTTTACAGAAGTGCCAACGCTGCTTACAGTGGTTTTCGGAGAGCCAATGTCTCCAAAAACAATATCAGATCTTATATTTTTACTGTCTGGTGTATTCAAATAAAATTTAATTCTTAAAGATTAAAACTTAATAAAAACTTTGTCTCTTAATGCTGGGCAAAGGTCACTTTTGAGATGACTCAGCTTTCTTATCAGATAGACATCAGTAGATTCAATTATTTTTCAATATTAGTAAAAAATCAGCGTTAAATAGAATTTTTAATTTTGTTGCGTAAGTTTTCTTCATGAAATTGAGAAGTGGGTTTAATAAAATTAATTGGATATAAGTTCTTTCAATAAATGTATCCATAACAAAACAGTATCAAATGAAAAAAAAATAATTATATGACTTCCATCTGTAATGGAATTTGCGAGTATAACTAAAATGAATCCTACCACGAACTTTTTTTAAATTTAATTATGCTAGATTTTTCAATGTAATTTTTGAATTTCGAACTAAGGTTCTCCATGTTCACATGAAAAATCTTTTTCTTCGACTGTTGTGTAAAAGATCATTTACCAATAATCATAACGAAAAAATGGAAACTATTTTGTACAATGAAACAATTTGTGCTGAATAATCTTAAAGCTATAGCAATTTGGAGACGAAAAATTGTTTTATAGCTATCATTTTCCTGATCAATTTGATTATAATTTCTTTATTCATTTTCTTTCTTGATTTCCTTTATTCTGATGATAATTTCGATAAAGTATGCAATTTTGTAACAAACGAAATTGAGGAAAAATTATAATTATTTAATGTATAAATCGAGAATACAAATATCAAATTCCTTTGAAACGCATCCTTGATGACTTGGCCATGAATATCAATTCAACTTTAAAGACAGAGTGACCTCTCTGTTCTTTTAAATAATCTAAACTCTGTGTTTTGAAATGTCTAGCTTTATTTTGTAAGAAATTATTGCTTGAATTCTAAATAAAAAGTAGTAATTCATGAAGATAGAAAAAGGAGATTTTCACAAATATATAAAATCTCTTAAAGCTGCATTGGATAATTCCCATATTTTTTTTGCACTGAGATTAAAATTTTTAAAAAATCTTTTTATTCTGAAAAGCACAGAGAATTTTAAAGGAAATGCGAAATTATTTCAGGTTAACTCCTTTTATTCATTGTACCGTATGTTTCTCAAATCCTTTGCTGGAAAACAAAAGTGAAACGCATCGTCGTTAACTTTGTCCTAATGGTATGAAAGTATATGAGAAAAACCTATATTCCCTTGTTTATTATTATTTAGTAGTCGTTTTATACAAATGTTTTACGTAGCCAATGCTTGTCTAACGTAACAAAAAATTCATGATAAAACTTTTGCCACTTCCAGGTAAATTCATTTTATGTTAGAACTGAATATTACATTTCTCTTTGAATATCAGAACATTTGGACTTTTTTGTGAACAATTAAGTTATTTCACTTTATTAGAAAATATTTAGTGCATCTGCAAAGTTTAAGAGACTGGTAAAATAAATGATTCATTCATTGATTCAATATTCATTGTAAGATGATGATTATTATAATTTTTTTTACTTTTGTGCTTGTAAATGACATTTAATATATCCTTAATATCTTTGGTAAACCAGTTATATTATGCAAGTAATGATAACCTTATCAACAAGCAACTACATCTTTGCCTAGAGTAAACATAATTTTTCTCTGAAAGAGAGAATATTTAATAAATAAGTTTGCTCTCTCTTTCAGAATAACAACAGTGTTTCTTCCCTTTCCGGAGTTTCTTCTCTTCGTGATACATAAAATAATCAAAACAGTTCAATTAGACTAAGTTTGCTAGCAATTCTAACAGAAAATAAAATCACAAATATACATCCTATTTCTAATGAATTAACCGCTATTAACACATATAAAATCAGCAATATTGAGCAGAAATATTATAGAAAGTTTCACGTGGGTATTCACACGACATGCGGAGCAAATAACTTTTAAGTGCTCTGTGGAAGATGGCGGCACATTTGTAAATTGAAGAGGATAGAACGTTTGAATAACAGTGAATAATCTTAAAACAGTCGACTTATGAAAAAATTACGACGTCAGATTTAAAATTTTAGTTTTTACTAATAATTTGAGGTAACGAAACAACGAAAAAAATTCCGAAATCTGAGATGAATGAGTTAGATCATTGAAAGTTCAATTCTTGCCTGTTTTTAAACAAAATAGCGTGGCTGATAAAAGAATACCGAAGGAGTCCAATCAGCAGCATTCAAATTTTCCTGTGACTAGGGACATCTGACGATATTTCTGAGTTAATGGGGGGGGGGGTGTAAATGCACTTATATGTGTTAGAAGATGAAATTAATTGGAATGAAGAGTTATAACTGTTAAAATGGGAGGTTTAATATGGGCAATATATAATAAGTTAAAAAATTTGAATTTTAATTTAGCAGTCTAGAATCCTGATTTACAGCACCATTATGAAAGATGCATTTACATATTCAATTATGAAAGATCAATTGGTGCTAAAAATGAATACAAATAAAAATACAATTTTTACTTCACTAAATTAATTACCTACCTTTTTTTCAGACAACCTAGAAGTTAAAAAAGCCTATAGTAGAAGAATCGCTAAAATATAGTCACATTGCGTTGTGAAAAAATAGAGAGATTAAAGGAAAGAAATTCTTTGAATTAAATATTTATTTTCACATTTACTTTAACCTACCAACTTTAAATCAATCATATTCTAGAATATTGAAATAATAGAGAATGTTCTGATGCATACAACCAACACATAAAAAAAACAAATAAAAATATACACATTGATACAAAAAAGCTGCAGACTTTGAAATTGCTAAGATGCAAAGAAAATAAGAAATTGAAAG